>JANIJI010000060.1:1640000-1792500 GCA_024500535.1 Leptonema lineaticorne
TTTAACGCTTTTCTCGTAAATTCAAAATTAAACGAAAGACTCTGGCAACGTTTTAGCCGATCGTAAATTTATTCAACACTATAGATATTTTAAAAATAATAAAAAAAAAAATAGAAGATGGAGTTTTGACACTGCCGAAAAACGGAAATATATAAACTTTTAATTATATGTATTTACGTAGAGAACGTCATAAATTTTAAAAGGCTTATAAAGCTTCACTTTTTATAGCGCGCACTTCATTGTAGCCTTTGGAGCAATTGTCGTTTTATTGCGCTCGTCGAGTGGTCTAATTTTTGGGAGTAAAATGACATAAAAATAAACGCACTTTTTATTTTTTTACCATATATATATATATATATATATATATATATATATATATATATATATATAACACTATGATCAAAAAGTAAAGTGAATTTGTTTATAAAATGTAAATTCTTTATTTATTCTTCCAAATCAATTTCATCCCCTTCAAAGTAATCCCCATCCGATAAAACTCACTTTTACCAACGCTTTTTCTAGTCGTCGAAACAGTCGGAATAGTCTTTTTTCGGTATAGCCTTCAAGTCCTTCATGGATTCGGATTTGATTTTCTCAAACGGCGTCCTTGCATTAGCCTTTTGAGTTTGATGAATAGTCAGAAGTCGCACGGAGCCAAATCAGGCGAATACGGTGGTTGCGGAACGATATGAGTCGAGTTTTTGGCAAAAAAGTCGCGAAGATCGCGAAGTGATGAAGGAACCAAGAGTTGTAAAAACACGTGTAACTCGGAGATAATTAAAACTTGTGAAAAAAGAAACGCTTGGAAAATGTTATAGACAGTCCTACCAACCTAGGAAAAATAATTTAACTGCCTTCCTAATGCCCGGGAGTTTTAAATGACAATTTCGCCTTAATTTATGATCACAGTAGTATATATTTTTGGAATGTATGACGATGTCAATTTTCCACATATTAAAATTATTCGTACATATATTTATATTAAATATTATAAATTGTTGGCAATGTCTGATCATCGTATTTAATACTATATATAGAGTTTATCTAACTGCTTTACGTCATTGCAAGTGATCTGTAACTTATGAGATCTTACCTTGATATTGCTGAACCTTAATATATTATCAGATGTAATTAAAACGTTTGATAATTTAAATATAGAATTTATATATTGAATAATGAAAAAATAATATCTATATATAGTATATATTAAGCAGTATTTGAAAGCTTTCGTTTATTTTGGAAAATTGGTCCTGATTTATGGAATAGACACGCACTCACTTGGCCGCATTATTTTCTCGTGGTGAAAATATTTGGTCGAATTGCAAGTAATTGAATAAAGCCAATTTGTGGCTATTTTCTCATCGTCTATATCTCGGGGCTAACTTTTGTTTCGTTCGGGGACTGGCAGATTTAGTTCGAATGAAATAATTAAGTTTCGTGTTTTCGGTGTTTGTTTAAAACAATTTACACCTGCCTCTTTTTTGGATTAAGACGGAGCTATGGATTAGTTTATTTTAATATTTACATTTATTTATACTATATTACTGAATTTTTATATATAATTTTACAATATTTTTATTGAATCAACGTAGTTTGAATATTAAAAACAATGTTATGTCGTAAATTAAAATTCTCGTTTATGAAGATAATCTTTTTAATATTTTCATAGTTTTTTTTTTAAAAAAAAATCAGAAACCACTCAGAATATTTGTCGGTTCTAAAAATTTATCTTGAATAAAATACAGTTTTCCCGCAGAGTCGAGTATCTAACTACGTACTCTGAGAAGCGTTTTAACTTTAAGTCGACACATTATCCGTCGAGAATTTTCTCCCTTAGATATACAAATATATACATATAATATTATATACATAGTCATAGAGAAAAATAGTGGTATTCCGAATACGATCGTATAATTTGACATGCTATTTTTAAAACGCGTCGAACAAAAGCCTATCTAGTCGGCTGCTTCATAATGAATTCTTTCGAAATGTAAAAGGAAAGATTGTATAGTCGGCGCGAAACGATTTCAATAGAAAAGTTTTGTTGGGAAATGGAATTGTCAGTCAATCGTCGAAAGGAAATTTATTGTGCGCAGTTTGGTGTGCGCGCTTATTGCTAGCAAGAAAATAGCTTTTCACGATTATCATCAAATGTGAAAAATTGTGAACAGTTTTTTTTTCGCGCGTATGTTTCGCCCTTTTTATGCCTGCGTTATATATGTATATTCACGGTGAAATTGTTTTATTGTCGTATTGAGTAAAAAAAAAAAATCAATCGTCGAGGATTATCCGGAGCGTTTTCAATTTGGACGATTGGAATAAGGGCGGAAAATGCGGGTTTGAGTTAGGGCGGTGGATTACGCGTCCTCCTAGGACAAGAGGTGTAACGGGGGAAAAAAAAATTGTAAGACAGCATCCTTTGCGTCGGATTTAAAGCAGTGGCGCCGAAAGGGGATCTCTCTAGGAATAGGTGAAGCGAACCGCGCGAACAACTATGGCTCACCGTAAGGAAAAAGATACACGAAAAATGTTAGAGAAAGCGGACATTTGTATTCAGCGTGGGCTTTGGACGTTGAATAAGATTTTCCGGGCATAAGGCACTCCCGGCACTTTGTTACATCCCCCGACGACTTGATATCCTGAAAGTGGAAAGCGCATGGGAGGAGCCGAGAAAACACACGATGAAAATTTTCCCACTTTTCCGAGTATATATATATATATATCGGAAACGGGGATGCGATATAGGAGTCGGAATATTTGTATCCGATAAAAAAGTCAGCGGCACTGCAAATCCGACGGCTTCTATTACGAATCGCGTTGCGTCGACTTCTTTTCTATTTTTTTATGGGGTTAAATTGCGAATTTCACACCGGAATGCCTCTCGAAGAAAGGATATCGTAAAAGAACACGACTCGAAAAACAAGTAAACGATAATAATGCTTGTAACTTTGTAAATTTTATAACGCATAAAAAAAAAACACGCGAGCACTCTGAATTCGCAAAATGTTTTTATACGAAAATTTTATAACATGATATGAATTGTGATGCAAAAATAAATTAAATTTTAATCGATTTTCAAAAAAATATATATGTTAAACTAATAATATATATTATTAGTGATTTTTGAAATAGATAAATCATTTTTGAGAAAAACCATAAAATGAGATAAAAATTATAAGTATTAAAAAAAAATGTAGTTTAATTCTAATTTCAGTCACTCAACTTTAAAGAATAATTTTGCGATTTTAATCATCGCATCTTTTCCATAATTACATTTAAAAAGTTGGAGTCGACGATTTCGAACGCCGTTTTGACAACCTTGATTAAAATCGCTATTTTTTTTTTTTGGAAAAAAAACACGAAAATAATAAAAAAATAAAAAAGTAGACGTAGAACCACCTTCGATATCTCGATCTCGAAATTATTCTCTGGCAAAACTTATATTTAAGCTGAATACAAATCGTCTATGGTATGAGGTCCAAAGAGGAGCATCACTAAAAAGTACGCTGACCCATGAAACGGATGCTGAGGGTGGTAAAAGATTTTTCTGCGAAAAAGGCAAGAATACGGTTATTTATTCCGCGTTCTGCATCGTTAACTCAATGTATCGAGCAATATATTGAAACATAAATGTATTTCTATAGGCACCTGCTATCTAATAACGTATTCAAACCATTTTAATTTTAACTATAAAACTCTTAAATTTCTCACTAATAAAATACGTTAGTGATTGGTTAATTTTTAAATGATTACAAAATTTAAATTACAAAAAACCTTAGCAAGATGCGTTACGATCTAGATTTAACGTTACAGTGAAATGAAAATATATAGTGTTAATTTAATTTATATCTTTATAAATTATATTAATATTACATATATATATTATTCAAAAATATAAATACAAATTTTCTCATTGTATATTATATATAGAAACCGTCGAGAAATATCATAGCAGAAATTTAAAACATTGCCGCTACAAAAAATAAGATTTCCACAATATATATATATATATATTTATCGATAATGATATCCAATTTTCGACAGAATAAAATAAGTGTAAAAAAAATATAAAATAAAATAAAAACCATATCGAAAATGTATCGAAATAATACAATACGTCCGTGTGAACCTGTCGTTAATGGTCTTCCGACTTGAAGTATGGTTAAAGCGAACACTTTAACTATCTCGTTAAATTTTATGGACACTTGATACGGTTAAATATTATAATTCGTATTGATATCATTTATTCGTCGCAATATAACTTTATATATATATATATATATATATATATATATATATATATATATATATTTATTTATTTTAAACAAATATTAAAACATTTTGTAATATATATGGTATATATATATATGTATATACGAGTTTTTCCTTTTGTACCACATAAGGGAAAATCGATTATTTGTTTTGATATGCTAACTGTTTAATTTTCCAAGTATTATTGTGCAAGGCAGAAAGTTTTATTACTTATCTCAGCATTCTCAGCGGGTTGCTGAACAAAGATATTTTCTTATTACGCATCACACTATATATTTAATAAATATAATATATCAAATATAATAAAATGAAACGCAGTTTTCAATTCATCTTAATATATTTTTATATCAAATTGAACCTAAGAAAAATGTCCTATAATAATAAAATAATTTATATATATATATATATATATATTTAAATCGTAAAAATATAATAAGTATTATTATATATGAAATGAATTTAAAAAAAATGGTAAAAAATATACATTGAATAAGTGAAATATGGAATAATGATGATCTTCATCGTTAATATTTGTAGAGGCATAATTCGTTTAAGCTCGTTAACCGTTAATACTCCTTAAATATTATCAACGCCAGATTTAATGATATGGTGCCTCGGGGTATTCAAAATTTTGTATGGCAGAAGGGAAAATTTGAAGCTCAAAAACTGTAACATAAATTTCATTGTTAACGATAAAATATATTATCCATAATCCATATAAATTTCAAAGGCGTTCGTATGAAACGAAATGTATTGAGTATCAAACAAGGTCGAGAGTCGTGTCTTTTTTATTTTGTTGCAGTTTTTTCACGATAAATTATAGATGTTTTTTTTTTAATTATATAGATATTCAAAATTATAATATTATTCATGTTGTATTTGATATTATTTATTATGTTTATTATTACTTGAAGAATGCGGCGATATGTTAGATCATTAAGAAAAATAAATAATGCATATAGATTAAATCGAAATATATAGCAATTTGATACTTTGAAGAATCAGCGTTTAATAAAATTTGATTTATTTTCATAAAGAAACTTCTTCCTTTTGATATCGTCTCCTTAAGAAGATTGGTGATCCACATGAATAACAAAATTTTTGAATAGTTCTACTGACCAACAGCTGAATCAACGACAATGATCTTTAAACTATTAGTTTTAACGTCGTTTCCCCAGAATTTTTCCTATTAAAATTATCTGGGAAAAATAATTTTAATTAACCGTTTTCATTATTTCTGTTTTTTTCAAAACTATATCCATAATTTGCTACTTAGTTGATCCATTCATTAGCATTCTCCGGTAGTATTATATTTTGGAAACTTTCAGACTTTTTTCAGTTCTAGGATCTAGTGTCTATGTTTTAGTATCTTATAGAAGACCATTTAAGTATACGTATTTTTAGTTCCATATTTGTGCTCTTTGATGTTAAAAACTTTTTCATAACTATTCATAAAAAAATACTTGTTCAATCTAATAGTTATATATATATTTGTTAGTATTGTTTTTTTTTTTGTATAAAAAAACTATAGAATAGTTTATATATTAAACGGTAAATAAACGAAAAAAAATATAGAGAACAAAAAAAAACAAACCCGGTATCCGCATTTAACAACGGTCAAATTGATAAACGGCCCGTAGGTCAGGTTTGGGTTATATTGGCCATTTTCTTTTTCGCAATGAAGGCTTGCGGCGAAAGTTCGGCAAAATGTTTATTCGAGTGCGTGCTCTATTATTGTACGACGACGAGGGGGAGGGGGATGAGGTGGTTCTGTTGTCTGTGAGAATAATCAAATGCGAAGGTGGCTGACGAGCCAATTATCGCCGACACACCGTGTAGGCGATGGAAAAAGCTCACGGGAACGAAACCGACCCCTAGCTCCTTTTGCGTCTTCGCAACGGAAAAGCTTACACCCCCGAAACTATAACGGGAAAATTGTCGACAATAACGCGTTACGTGGCGTTGCCGAACGAGCCTCACTCCCGCGCTACGTTCCGTTCCGTTACGTTATGTTACGTTACGTTACGTTACGTTACGGAAAAGCTCGTACAAACTAACGGGCAAAAACTCGGCAACGCCGCCCCTTACTTCGACCCGACATCATCCCTCTGTCCGGAATAATGTTAAATTTAAAGAAACGACACCCTAGAACTCGCTGAGAGCGAATGTTTTCATCGTGAAATTCTCGGTTGCGAATGTGCGGTATGAAGATGGTTTCGGATGAAAAAAAAATATTTAACAGCTCATATAATATATACGTATTTATATATATTTATACAATACTAATTTTCATCAAGTAATGTTTATATTATTATTTATTTTTAATAGTAAAGTTATGAGATCTTTTATAAACACTTCTATTACATATATTCTTCTTAATAAGGTAGGAATATATATGACTAATAAAATGTTAGATTTGATTAACGAACAGTTGAACCAATGACGAAGATCTTTAAACTATAAATTTTGACGTCTTCTTATTGATCTTTTTGCTTGAATATAGTAAAATATAGTATTGAATATGAGAAATAGTTAAGGGTAATTTTAAGATCAATGAACTGAATTTAATCCTTTTCACTCGAATGTATCGCTAGATACACCAAAACTTTTTAGTTTATATATATTCGGCGAGATTGATTTTAAATCATAAAAATAAAATTAAATCCAAATTATATATAGCTAAAAAATAAAAGTGTGAATTGGTTAAATTACAAATAAAAAAGTGCGAGAATTTATTTTCATCTAGAGAATTAATAAGGATATATAATAATAAAAAATAGTTTAGATTTTTAATTATAAAATGGGGTAAATTGAAGATAATAAATTAAATAAAATAAAAGTATTGTATATATAGATATATAGGTGAATGATTTTATGTGTTTTTAATCAAATTAATTAATTAAATAATATGAAAACGATGCTTTGACACGAACTATATAGATTAATGAAAATAACATCAGAAATACCACAAATGTCAGATTTAGTTCATAAATATTAAATAATTATTAAAAATTTTCTCATGATTTCTTATTGATATTAATATATTTCTTATAGATGTTAATATTAATTAAATAAAAATATTGATCTATAATTTAAATTAATTAAAATTAATTAATAAAATTATTTAAAGCGAAAAATTATTATAATAAAAACACGACCAGATGTTATCGCCTATTAAAATATAAAACGAAAAATAATATTATGTATTAAAAAGGAAAATTTCCGTTATGTAAATGTCAAGTTTTCCCGTTAATAGAACGAAATTGGTAAATTAGTTTGTTTAGGTTTGTGGTTTCCAGATGAAACCAAATTTCCAATTAATATTAATGGCACATTGAATTTCTGTCAACAATGTAAAGGTCAAATTTAGAATAATAATATTGATTTTCTATATCATTATTATATCTATTTAAATAAGCGTACTAGTCTAGTGCTATTCAAATTCATTTACAAACAAATTAACCACTTTTTTTTATATATATATTAAAAAAAATCAAAATTTATTTTCATATAAAAAATCATTTTTTTCTATCAAAATAAACTTTATTCAATTAATCATTAAATAACACTATGATCAAAAAGTAAGGTGAAATTGTTAATAAAATATAAATTCTTTATTTATTCTTCCAAATTAATTTCATCCTCTTCAAAGTAATCCCCATCCGATAAAACCCAATTTTGCTAACGCTTTTTCCTGTCTTCAAAATAGTCTGAATAGTCTTTTTCCGGTATAGTATAGCCTTCAAGACCTTTTTCAAAACGGCGTCCCTACATTGGCTTTTTGAGTTTACTGAAAAGTCAGAAGTCGCACGGAGCCAAATCAAGCGAATACGATGGTTGCGGAACGATATGGTGCGTTATCGTGATGAAGGAACCAAAAGTTATAAAAATACGTGTAACTCAGAGATAATTAAACCTTTTGACAAACAGAGATTTGGCAAATGTTATAAACAGTCTTACCAACCTAGTAAAAAAATACAATTTACCTGCCTTCTTAATGCCCGGGATTTTTAAATGACAATTTCACCTTACTTTTTGATTACAGTAGTATATGATGAAAATAAAATTTATAATGATAGATTTTTAATCGACTATATATAATATAAACAATTATACGAATTTATATAGAAGAACAACAAAAATTTTTTGATCGATTGTTGTTCGAACATAACGATAGGTCAAACTGAGCCATTCTCAAAACATCTGTTTCAGGGATATTTTGTGGAAAGTTGTATCAAATTTTCGAAATATTATCACAAAACTAAATCCGTTCGTGCTTACGTGCCTCGTATAACATTTAATATAAATCATACTATTTATTCGAAACTATCCGTTTCACGAACTCGAGCACGCGCGTAAACAAACGTTCGTGAGAATAAATAATAGTTCGCGTTAAAAAAAATCTAATTATCAAAAATAATCATGGTCGTTTTTCCTTTTATATATATATATATATATTTATATTCTCGGGTCGCGACAAAAAGAAATATATGTGCAATTAAGTCGAAAAATTGCGTGCATATCTCACTTGTAATTCCAGCAGTGCCTTGATAATTACTTTATTTTATTAAAGAGAAAGTCTCTCTTTTTTTTGTTCTAACATTTTCTAACATTATTTCTAAATTTCGCATGCTAATATTTAACGATGCACTTTAAACAGACGCGTTTATTTAATTAGGTGTAAAGTAATTTTTAATATATATATATATATATATATATATATATATATATATATATTAAAAATGATTTTTATTTTTTCAAATGGTAACCCTATATAATATCTACTATAAATAAAAATATTATAAAAAAAATCGTAACACACTGATAGTATATTTATTACAAAAAAATCGTATAAATAACAAAATTTTAATTTTTTTATAAAAATATAATAATATGTAAAGTCTTATATTTAATAGGAATTTTATAATAAATTATTCTTTGATCAAAGTGCAAATGCTAGTTATGAATCATTAATATATTTAGTTGGATAAAGTTCGAATTTTAAACAATGCACAGCTTTAGCCTTGCAATTCAACTTTCATAATTAATACTCTGTAATTAACAACGACTTGCAGGAGTCTAAAAGTACTTTAATTATGTTGAAGTATAATTATTTTAAAATTAAAAAGATCAGAAATTATTAGTTTCATTTCGAAGCTAAGTGATGTGAAGGACTCGAAACTAATTTATATTTAAAATTATAACTATTTTCAAAATTCATTTATATACACTTTATGTATCTTTTTTTTATAATAATAATATGTATTTAGTCTTATGGTATGCATTTATACCCATACGGTACTTGTTTTAGGGTCGTGTTTGTGTTTTCTTACTCAGTAATTAATTTACGACAGGATCAGTCCAGGTGTATTGTAAGAACTGAGCTTTATGCTACCAAAGTAACCCCGGTTTACCTTTGCTTGTCTAGTTTATAACCCTTTGCGACCATTCTAGTGTACACATAATGAAATTAGAATATAAATAAAGCGTGAGCTATTTCTGTTCACATATATCGAATTAAATCGATAATATTCACGAAAAACGTCTCCGTTTAATTCTGAAACTTTTTGCCGTTTTCCTATCAAAATGGAACATTTTCTGGAATATGTTATTTTCATGTTTACAGTTTAGGGTCATGGTCTAGTTATATATTAAATGTGCGACATTAAAAAAAGGGACAGGAAATCGAACGGTCGAACATTTCGAACGTCGGGTCACTCAACGTTTTTTTTTTTTTTTATTTTTGGTTATGCATAAATTTTTCGTTATCTTTTCTTGTAGTTTTCTCGCGACAAACGTATAAGAACTTTTCATATGACGGACGCGAGGAGGAGGAGGAAATAAACAGTGGGGGAGGGGATGGGAAAGGCGAAAAATGTATACAATTTTTATTTATGTCCTCAAATTTGTATGCAATAAAAGCGGCAAAAGCACGACGCAAACCCTACATCATCCAGTCGTGACGTTTTATTAAGCTCCAGAGGTGTCAAACGCAGGCAAAACGCCTTCGTTGTCCCAAACCGAAAAAATAAAATAAAATAAAAATAATGCACACTTCCATATTCTCACTCGTACATGTAAAAGAAATGACACTACAGCCAATGGAGGCCTCTTTATATTTAACAGACTCTATTTTTATATATATTACACTGTGATCAAAAAGTAAGGTGAATTTGTTTATAAAATATAAATTATTTATTTATTCTTCAAAATCAATTTTATCCCTTTCAAAGTAATCCCCGTACGATAAAACGCACTGTTACCAATCCTCGAAACAGTCGGAATAGTCTTTTTCCGGTATAGCCTTCAAGACTTTCTTCGATTCGGTTTTTATCTCCTCAATCGTTTCAAAACGTCTTTCACGCATTGGCATTTTGAGTTTGATGAATAGCCAAAAGTCGTACGGAGCCAAATCATGCGAATACGGTGGTTGCGTAACGATATGAATCGAGTTTTTGGCAAAAAAAATCGCAAAGAACGAATGCAGTATGATATGCTGCATTATCGTGATGAAGGAATCAAGAGTTGTAAAATCACGCGTAACTCGGAGATAATTAAAACTTTTGACAAACAGACGCTTGGTAAATATTATAGACAGTTCACCAACCTAGGAAAAAAATTACAATTTACCTACTTTTAAATGATAAATGATAAAATCACCTTACTTTATGATCACAGTAGTACATATAAGAGAAACTCCAGTTTACATCAACATAAATAATGAACCACCAACTATACAACGCATCGGTAATCATTTTCGATAAATAACACAACGTTTCATACTAAACAATAATATTAGATGTCATATAAATCCATTATATGATATTAATGTATTCGATTGCATTCGTATTTTCTAGTAAAATATACAGTTTGACCCAAATAGACGATATTGTTCTAATTCATCACGATCGCAAAAGCAAATAGAATTCGAACCGACACTACTTACAGACGGAAATACAAGATTTCGCAGAATAATGCAGGGCTTGTAAATTCGCGCGTCGCGATCACTAAAATGAGAGGTGTCGAGTATCGCACGGCGTCGTTGAACAATAATTATAATCTTGATTACACGGATCGCCTAACTGCGTGGTTAAATCTGAAATTACACTTTACATCTGTGTCCACTTCAGCGTGTTTCAGTTACATAAAACCCATTGTGCCCTTCACACGAGCCTCCTCCACTATTAATCATCAGCTCGTCGTCTTCTTCCGGACGTTCTTGATACACTGAAATTATTATTATTTGTGCCAACTATTCATCTTAACCCCCCCCCCATTACTATATACTATATTTTCATATAAACATAAATTTTTCTGAATTTTATCTATGTATACATATAAATTTTAATAACATATATTATTCAATAAAAAAAATACATATATATTTTTTAATTTGTTCTGTAAATTCATACGTAATAAAGGATAGAACATTGTTGATTATCTAAATTATGTTATATATTCGGATGATCATCATTATATTTACACGCTTGAATTGTAACAATTTAGTTAAGATGGCATTAAATTGATCGATTGTCACTTGATATAACGTGATGCTGTCAATTGGCTGCACAATATATTGTATATTCAACAATGATGTGTTGATATTGACGCAACAACGCCATCTATCATCGGTATTAGGCAACATACACTTAATCAATTTGGCGCCTTTAAAATCAACAACTGAATCATTAAAGCAAACATTAGATAACAAACAGAGTACTATTAGATATAAAATATGATAACATATATTATTATTAAAATATTATTTTTAGTAGTGAAGTAATATTTCTTATTAATTCCATATATAAGATTCATATAGAATTATATTATGAAAAATATTTTCATATAAATAATAGACACTAGAAATTTTCACATATTTCACACAAGATAAAAAACAATGATAAGTTTCATTTCAGTAATAAAATCGAGATTTTCAAACGGTCTTACATAAGCCTCATACTTGAGAAGAATATTGTATATAGAAAAAAAAATTATAAAGATCATACGTAGCAGTGTAACATCTAACTTGGAAGGACTCGAGCTTACGAAAATACTTCAGAGGGAATTGTAAATAGACATAAATCATAGAGAAGGATAAGAGAGAACAAATAAAATGACTAGATTTACAATATACGATATGGGAGCCAAAACGCGAAAGGTTACAAGAAGAACAACATAGGAATAGATAGATAGATAGACTGAAAACTATGTATATATATATATATATATATATATATATATATATATATATATATATATATATATATATATATATATATATATATATATACATAAAATATACTGTATAATAAAACAATTGCGTCGTACATGAAATTTATTAAATTAATTAGTTTTCTCGCGAAATATTATAACGAATACAAATTACTTGTATTTTTAAATCCCATGTGTCCTCGTGCGTGAGTAACTCATAATGTAATATTACACGTTATTAGACCTCTATATTCTACCCTTATTTTATATTTAATATTCGACATAAACGAAATCATGCGTAATGTAAAACGATCGATACAAATACACACACAATTTAACCCATCAATTTTATTATTATTTATTTTCCGTCATTTTAAGTGGAGGAAATAAATAGAAGTCGGTCCGTGTGAACCCCTGTTGAAAGAAAGTAAAAAAAAAAATAAATAAATAAACTGTATGATATACGCGACTGACACTTTTCGCGTGACTGATTTCATCGTATAAAAGAGGGAATGAAAAAAATTTATACACGAAAAAGCGGAGGGGCAAAAAAAAAATAGAAGAGGAAAACCGGAGAAAATGCGAAGTATCACGTGGAAATAAATCACTCGTGAAAGTTTCAGAATTCAAAGAAGGATACAGGTAAACATCACAATCAGTTCTGATTATATATTCCACGTAATTTGGCTCGAAGGCCTACTTTATATATATATTTTTATTATATTACGGGGGACACGTAAAGTTTGCGCAGATTAAACGAATAAATAAATATTAAAAGTTGGCACGAATCGGTGCATTATTATAATGCATCATTTGTTACTACGAATCATGATTTCGTTTTATGGGATTATTATAATTTTTTTTTCTACACAACGGAGGGGGGGAGGTTTGTGGGGGAGGGGTTGTTTTGACAGGAGTATCTCAGAAATTGTAACGGAATTATAATGTGTGTCAAACGTATAAATCAACGTTTCTATTCTGTTCGCTAGGTTGAGCTCAAAAATAAATAGTGAAAGACCGCAATATGATAAACGCTGTTAATTCGGATTAATTTGAAGAGAAATTTCGAATTGAGGTTAAATTTTGTATATTTATATAAAACAATCGAAGAAAAATAGAACGATTAAATATGATATATTTTAAAAAAAATATATCAATTAAACTTGAATAATTAAAAAATAATTATTACAAAACAACACAACGTTTCTCTTTGAAAATTATACCGCAAAGCAAAATTTTTGACAATAATATAAAAAAATAATATTTTAACAAATACGTATAAAATTCAGTAAAAACTGAAGTTGTCCCTTTGAATTACCCGTCGCTTTATTCATTTTTATATAATGTGACACTCAGGATTTAAACTTATAATATAATCTGCATACAAAGTAAATACGTTATCCTTTTGAATAATTTTGTAATAATAAAACACGTCGATTTTACGACGAAATTTATTTTTACATTCAAAAACTAACTTTTTCTTCAAAAAAAAAAAAAAAAACACTTAAAATATATGAACGAATTTATATAAAAATATTGTTACTATTTTATTTCATAATTGTATTACTGAAAGTTAAATTTAATTATATTAAAATTCTAATATACATTTTTTTCAAATATTATGAAATTTAAATATAAAGAAGTTTTTCATTCATAAATACGTACAAATAATATTATATATTCGAACTCAAAATATAAAATCTCATTATACCATATATATAATATTATAATATTTTGAGAATTTGTAAGCTTTTTTTTCATACAAAAATAAATGAGAATGCTTTCTTTGTTAACTGAACTTTCGATACGATTTTATAAAATAATAATACTACATTTTTTGCGATAAAAAAATATAATTCATATATCCAATTGTTTTTTATCGTTGAAATTTCACTTTGGCAAATATATTAGTTCTGTAAATTGAACAATTTCGGTTTAAAAAATAAAAATATATTTATATATAATATAATGTTGACCGCGAAAAATAAATAACTCAAGAATATTTATCATAAAGAAAATATATTTGCATTCATATTTATTTTTTTGTTCATCCCAAGAGTGAATATATTATTTTTGAATATTGTATAATATTTCAATATTATATTACGTTCGCGAACGGGTTATTAAAAAGTTTCGGTGTCGTCGTGAAATTCACTTAATATTTTATATTATATTTTTTAGCGCAACAAAACAACTACTAAAACGTTAACGAAAACGAACGCCTATTGTAATATAATTTCTAATTAGGGAATCTGTTTATGTGAAGCAAGCAAGCAACAAGGGAAAATTATAACGCGGAAAAAATATTATTATATAGTTCGTTAGATAATAAAAATATAAGGGTCTATAAACATTGTTTTCACGGGTCCGCGGTCTGTTAGAACTGCGGGAAAGGGTGAAAATGAAAATTAAAGACGCAAAGCACTGAATACATCATCCGAGTTTTCCCTGCGAATTTTCCGACCACTCCCTCCCTTTTTTGACTGTTTTGCATGGTTAAATCGCGGGGTTGTTTCGAATTTACACGAGCGATTCTTCAACGACGAGATTTACTGAATACGTTTCATTTTTGTTTTCATTTTCTTGTGCCTGTAATTTTATCAAAATATTATGTTTTTTATTCATATCAAATTTTTATAATTTATAAAAATTTTAAATTATACAATACATGATAAAAATGTCCAACGACGACGCATAGTTAAAGCAAAAAATTCGCTTTTCACAAATAACCGCATTAATGACGGTTAATTAATTAACGTAGTATATTTAATACGAAATAACGTAATGTTAACATTAAACGATTTTTCCGTGTAATCTTTTATATTAACAAAAATGAATTCTTGAACACAAAAAAAAAGTTTTTATGATTAACTTTTGTGCCGACCCCTCAATATAACCTCGAGCGTATGTTTATTTAATATTATTTATTAAATGTATTAAATTTGAAATATCTACATCGATACATTACACATTATGTAATATAATAAAATAATATATGTATATAAAAAAATCCAATTACCATTTTTAGAACGAATTATTACGTCATCGAATAAAATATATTATATTTTGAGACAAGAGAAATAAAACACAACACCGCATTAGTTTGCGGTGAAACACCGATATTTAACAAGGCATAAAATAAAAACGTCAGTTTATATATAATAATACTTTTATCCATATATAGAATTTAACCACCTGTTCTCAAATATTTATTTAACGTATGGGATTGATTGTGACTCGGGGGTTGTGTTTAATTCGATGATCCTGTTGAAATTTCATTATATTCCTTATGGACAACATGTTCGATTATACATATATCTAATACAATGATATATTTATAAATGTTACGGTCCGATTAGTGTGACAGTCTGATAAAACATCTAGTATTATTTATTTTTATTTATTTATTGGTTGGTATAAAATAGTTAAAATACACTGATGTCACACTAACCGGACTCAATTATCCTAATCGATTTCTGAATATTTTATTTTCATATTTTTATTTTATATTAAAATTTTTAGTATGTTTTAAATGTAGATTATTTTCGATAGACATTTTTTTATATAATATTATATATATATAATAATATAGATATATCCTTTTTTATTACTTAATATTTTTCACTTTATTTCACGATGTTCCATATATCAATATGATTTTTATATTAAAATATATTATATAAACATTACTTTTTCATCATTAAAAATAAATAAAAATCAATAATTAAAAATTGTATAATTGTTCAAAAATCAGATTTAATTTACGAACGATGCGCGTCTATTTAGCCTTAAAAATATCCTAATAAAATCCGTTTTTTTTTTTAATATATATAAATAAAATAAATCGTCTTTAACGAAATTCATAAAATAATAGTGCAATAGTAAAATTTGAAAAGCGCATAATCGCGTTTCTATTACACAACGATTTGGCATAACGCAAAGGTTTGTTACCGTTCGTATCATTTATATTCGACAATAATCGTAATTCACGGCATCAGTGACACATCACTAATTAACAGGGAATCGGTCTGTGACATAAAGCCTAAATTCCAAATTTGTACCCCAAAACCATTCCTAAATGATACTATTATATATATATATATATATATATACACATATATATGCTAAAGTATATAACATATAAACGATCGAATTCTATATATAATAATATTGAAAATTTGTACTCGAATGTCTTGAAAATTTTAATAATATATAATTGTACTTAGAACTATATATATATACGAATTTTTTCTGAATTATTTTTAGTCTTTTATATACGAACTTAATTTTCAGATACGAATCGTGAACACTATATATAAATATACGTTTACGATTTAGCAATGACATTTTCATTATCACTTTCATAAAATATATTTCTTATTTTATGAGTCTATATATCAAAAATATACTATAATTAATTCTTATTATACATAATAGAAAACTTAATTATAATATATAAGATGTGAAATATAACGAATTAATATAATTATTCAGTATATAATATTATATGTATTGTTTTTTTTAATATTTAAAAATATTTATATATATTTTACATCTTTAATTACAGCAGTATTAATATATGAAGTTTCATTTATGAAAATTAAAAGATTAAAAATATGTATAATGAACAACTGTTTAAAAAGATTTTTTCTTTTTATTTAAACCGTTTTCATACTATTTTTATTCAAAACCTAAAATTTTAATACCAAACTCACATATGAATAATTAAGTAGAAAATTTTAAATGTGCATAAAAACACTTTGTGTATTAAAAATATATAAAATAAGATTTTTTTTTGAATTAAAATTCGTTTTTATTATGTGAATGTTTTTATTCTATTCAATGTTTCCATTTTTATAAAGGGTTGAAAGGGAATTGTATAAATGAAAAATAACTAGTCACGTGAAATGAAACGAAACTAATGTAAAAGTTTAAATTAAAATAATTTAACATATTAACTTGTTTTTATATATAATATTTTATCTTAATAATGAAAAAAATAGTTTGTCACTTTTATATAATAAAAAAAATATTGAATTCGACTTGAAAATATTACGAAAGAAAATGCATTTCAGATGTGAAATATTAAAAATTATGATTTTCAATCACATAATACAAATGAATTTCTACGATTTTAATATGAAATAAATTTGTATTAACGATAAGTTTCAAAAAAGAAAATCAACACGATTTTTCCGAGAGGACTCATTTTAATATATAATAATCGTTTTTATATATAAGATATTCGTTTTTAAAATCGTTTCTCTGCGAATGCCGCGTTTTCATATCCGTCATCTTAATTGGATTCAATTTAAATATTATATAATAAAATTTCCACTGATTAAGCCGTTTCCAATATCGAAGATATTCGAAAAACGCAAATTAATCGTTCGGTGTTTCGTACCAGTGGCATTTTTATTAGATCGATATGAATTTTCCTCGATTTTTTCTTCATTTTCCATCACTTTTAAGGTATGCGACCGACTTTCTGCTTAACGTGTATGGGCGAGCGTCGAATCGGAATCCATTAAAAATAATTGCCGACTTAAATGCGTGTTTTCGAGCATCGTTTATTAAGTTGTCAAGTCGGATTAAAACGATTCAGATTTATTTAACGTCGGCCGCGTCGGAAAAAAAAATTGTTTTAAAATTCGCCCTATTCGCGCCGCCGCGCCATTTTAATTTGACGGCCGCTCGCGAATAATAAATTTAAAAAAAAATTCTTTTAAATATTCATCGCGCCCCAAAATAAAAAAAAATTAAATAAGCGACTCGAAAATAAAAATAATAATAATGAGAAGGGAAATTTTTCTCATCCCTTGTGCCGATATTACGCTTTACGCTGGCGATGATGTTGTCGGCATATAATGCGAGCGGGGAAAAATAAATCGAAAACGACCCTTAATTGTTGTGTGACTACGGGGGTAACTAAGAGAGCGTTTGCCACGGCTTTCTTTGAGCCTCGAAATCCGATTTAATTTCAATTTTGCGGCAAGACTTTTGCGAAAAACAAAGCACCCTTAATGTTGCTTAAGATTTAAAATTAACTCCTTATCCAATATTAATAATAAACCGAGTACTAAAATTACTCGCGTAAAACCGACCTACATTTCGCAATACGTACAACAATATTTATTTCTTTCGCGTATTGTATTCTTTGTTACAATTGGTCTTTTTCAAAGCGTTCATGTCGGCTATTCTCAAATTGTGTTCAAAAAAAAATATTTTAAATACCTTTAATAAAATAAAAAATAGTGCGACGAAAACCTTTCATATTATTCTATAAATATTTTCATAAAATAAATAATATTACTTTTGTCATTTCAATATTATTAATATGAATATACCATACAAAATAAAATTGAGAACTGCAGATTTATGCCTATTTATATATAAATATTATTTGTTTTAGTTTTACGAATATTAAGATACAAATTTTTAAATAAGAATTTTAATTACAAACTATGTTCTTGGAAGTATTTCAAATCAAGCAAATATAATTGAAGAAAAATACTATATATAACAAACTATATACAAGTAATAAAATATTTTTTTTAATTAATTTTAATAATGAAATTCATACTATATTATTATATAATTTAAAGAATTAAATCGTAATACACTTAATGAAGAATTATATAATCTTTAAGAATGAACTAGTTTTTTTCTAAAATCTATAAAAATATTCATTGTATATTTTATTTAGAATGGAAAAGATATAGAATTATTCGAAAAAATAATTTCTATGACATAGTTTCTGTGTAAAGATCACCGTATATTGTTTACGCTGCCTGAATGAGCAGCGTCAATTACACACATACTATCGATTGAACCTCAAACATCAAAACCGCTACTTATAAAAATCTAAATTAGAATTTTAATTTATATAAATAAAACATAATACAATTCAATATTTAATATATTCATAATAAAAATAAATTTTAGAATACGTTCTATTTTTTTTTTAATATATTTCATTTCACTATTACGTTTCGTTTCACACATAAAATACATTCGATTTTATATAACACGTATCTAAAGATTCAGAGGTTTTTTTTTATCTAAATAATTCAAGCGATAAATCACCCCACATCCATTTAACAATTTCAACAAAACTTTCCAATAATTCTTTTGGCCGCTGCAAAACGTCGTTAAAATAGATTTTTAACTATATATATATATATATATATATATATATATATATATATATATATATATATATATCTCGTCTATTCGGTGCGCTCGAACGATTAAAACTATAAGACGATTTAAAACTATCTCATATATTTGAAAAAACAAAAACGTATTAATTAATCGTTTCGAATTGAAATCGTTCAAGAAAAGATTATCGATATGTAATAATGATAATTTTATTCATTGTTTGATGCGAAATTGACCCTTGAAATGTGTATATATAAAGTTCACGATGTAAACACGGACTGAAAATTGATTACGTTGAACATGTAATAGAATTTTTCATGAGGGCTTCTCTTTTTTCAGAGTGATTTTTTTTGTATATACGAGTATATATATATATATATATATATATATATATATATATATATATTCTTCGAAAAGAGCAGAGTATTTTCCAATAGTGCCTACTCATCGTTAACGTCAAATGATTTTAAGGCTTTCATTGTTTAAAATTTTTCAATTTAAAAATATTGAAGTTATTTTCGAAAGTTAATTTGCGTTATTAAATTTATTATTGATAAATATTTTATTTCTTTACTATTCATTATAATACTATATTTAACCTCAATAATCATTAGCGCAAGTACGAAATAAATTTATTATATATTTTTTTTAATCACGTATTAAATTTTATTCAAATTACTATATTCAATTATTTTATTTAAGTATTTATTTTAAAAGTATATATATATATATATATATATATATATATATATATATATATATATATATATATATATATAGTATATTATAAATCGATGATTCTCAAAACGCATTACACTTTAAGTGTGTTTAAATAGGGGTTACACTTATCTTTAAATGGTAAATTGTGGGCGGCATAAAGTTCTTTTATTTTTTACTAATTTATTTTTAAAATGAATTCACATAATCTAAATAATATAAAATATTCCGATAATTACAATTTTATATGTTTATGTTAAAATAAATAACGATAAGTTAGTATAAAGTGACAATAAATATAGTGTAGTATATTAAAAAGTTCAATATCAGTGTTGTAAATAAAATTTAATATTTAATTATAATAAACATTTCTATGTACGATATAATATATAATATTTTTTTAATTATATATACCATATATATATATATATATATATATATATATATATATATATATATATATATATAGTTGTTAAAATTTTTTATTTTCCACTCCACCTGGTTCGCTCTATCAATTTCTATAATATTATATCAACTGGAAAAACGAACGGAAATCGTTCGAATTTTCCCGGATTTACCATAAATGTTTAACTTTTTTTATTATTATTATTTAAACGCACACTTTCCCTTTTGTCTTACGTATAAGAAAAATAAATAACGCGTATACATATATATATATATATATATATATATATATATATATTTATATATATATATATATATTTATATATAAGTAATGAGTGTGAATTAGAGTAATGAATCGGTTCGAGCATTGTGCTCTAGCGTCGCGACGCCAGCGACGCTCGGTTCAGTCGTTCGGTGGCACGCGGACGCGCGGCACGCGAACCACCGTTCTCTATCCCACACACACACACATACACACACACATATATATACATATATATATATATACATACATTAACATACAAAACTTTTACACATATACGAATAAAATAAAATAAAATAAAAAAATAATTAATATTAATAACAGCGTGTTATGAACTTTTCACGAAGTTTTTCACGAAGATTTTCCACGATTACGTGTGCGTAAGTGTGCATTGTTTCCGGTGCATTGTAATATAAATATATATTTTTTCATTTCTTACTATTATATATTGTATCGGAAGTGATTCTATATATTTATATTTCTTTTCGAATATTCGCGGTCTTTTCGATTTCGTTTTCGTCTTCTATATTGGAATGAATTTTCATGCGAATCGTCGTTAAAAGGTAATATACAATAATTATTATAATAATAATAATAACTTCTTTGTTATAAATAATATAACAATTATATCCATTTTTCAATAGTCTTCGATCAAATCGTATTTCATTTTATTTTTCTTATAAATTTTATATAGTACTTCACCACGATAATATTTATCTATCGTGAAAAATCGTCGATGAAAATGGTTTTCTATTGACATTTCTGAAAGCATTAGTGCACTCTTTCTATTTGTAATAAATTATATATATATATATATATATATATATATATATATATATATATATATATAGTAAAAAAAATATTTTAAAAATATTTCTTCATTAAATAATTCATTTCAGAAAATAATCTTACAATGAAATGAAAAATACATTTTATTATATCTTTTTATAATGTAGAATATGAAAGAATTTAATAAACATTAACAAATAATATATTATAAAAATGTGACATTAAAAATAACGACATGAATTTGATGTTGATTTATGTTAAAAATCCTACAAAGATAATTATATACGATGAAAATGTCTTTGTAATATTAATATTTTTTTTTAATCACATCTAATTATAAACTGAATAATACAAATTTGAAGGGAAAATATTTTAATATTTCTTTTTCAAAAAGTTTATTATATTTTTTTTCAGAAATTAAATTTATAAATAATTCGTAATTTTTAATATACATTAATATTCACGGTGTATTAAAAAAGATTAACGAGTATTATGTCACATTGTTAACATCGATATAAATGTTCCATTATAATGAAGAGTGAACTTTCAGCCTTTCGGCGTTTAGAACAAATTCGTTACTAACTTCACAATTATAAATTCCCATTATGATTATAATAAATTTATATAAACGAGCCTCGCGAGAAAATTTTAATACTTCTTCATTATTCCGACGGTATAACGAAAAGCTTTTTTTTTTAATAAAAAATTGATAATGATCTGAAAATTTTATGAATCGCTATACTTAACGTACTTTTTAATTTTATTATAAATTATATAATATATACATTTTTTTAATTTTTCAAATATATGTGACCGAGATTTTTTTAACTGATTTTGGTTATTAATCATATTTTTAACATACAAACAATTAGTTTTATGTTAAATATTTTTCACGCTATATATTTTAAATCGTTAAATATATATTTTAATACACGCGATTTAAATTAGTACATTGTATAGTGTCGACATATTATTTTAAATATATCGGGTATATTGATAAAATAAAAATAGAAAATGAGACTATTTTAAATAATAATATTTTTTTTAATATACTACTGTAATTAAAAAGTAAAGTGAAATTGTCATTTAAAACTCCCGGACATTAGGAAGGCAAGTAAATTGTATTTTTTTCCTAGGTTGGTAAAACTGTCTGTAACATTTGCCAAACGTTTAATGTAATGCACCATGCCATACTGAATTAGTTCTTCGTAACTATTTTGCCTAAAACTCGACTCATATCGTTCCGCAACCACCATATTCGCATGATTTGGCTCCGTACGACTTTTGGCTATTCATCAAACTCAAAAGGCCAATGCATGAAAGACGTTTTGAAACGATTGAGGAGATAAAAACCGAATCGAAGAAAGTCTTGAAGGCTATACCGGAAAAAGACTATTCCGACTGTTTTGAGGATTGGTAAAAGTGCGTTTTATCGTACGGGGATTACTATGAAGGAAATGAAATTGATTTGGAAGAATAAATAAAGAATTTACATTTTATATATAAATTCACCTTACTTTTTGATCACAGTATACTATGTATACATGAAACAACAAAAAATATATATAAAACAAGACATAATTTGCGAGTGGATGGATTGTTATGTGGCAAAATCGACAATGGGCATTTTCATTGTTAAAAGAAAACGGATCGTACGGAAAGCGTGGAAAAACCAACCGACTATATAGGGCGTAAGGGAAAAAAAAAATAAACCTTAAGGGCGGCCGCCGGAACAAAAACAATTCGGTCTCGGGGAAGTTTTGTCTTCATTCGTTTCTTAAGAACAAAGAAACAAGAAAATTACTTTTTTTTTCTCATCATAATGGTAAGAAATGATGAAGTCCATGTAAGTACGTCAAGGTGTGAGGAAGCCGGTCGTGAACAAGCCAGTTTCGGTAAGATACTTTCGAGATTTGGCGGACTTAGACGGTTAATCTCTTTCCAGGCTTTCGTTGACCATTAACAAGGCTTTTATACACTTCAACTCCTTCGTCCTACAATGGATAGTTTTTTTTTTTTTTTTTGATAAGGTCAAAGTATTAACGAACCTCGGGTGTAACAAAAAAATATCACTATTTTATGGTAAACACCTTTATTTCAATCTGAACGTTTATGTGTTTACTAGTATATAATGTGTATATAGCATACATATATATAGACTTAATAAAAATATTTATGATTCGATAAGAACATTATTATATAAAAGAAAAATATTTTAACTGCTTATTTAACTTTATATATGTTACGTAAAAAAATTAAACGGAATACAGTCCTATAAGGACCAAGGTCTTTTTTTTCAGCTCTACGCTTAACCTTCAGATATTATTATTTTTGTATATTTTGAGTTCATATAAAGATGTCTTTCTTTAATTTAACGATTACATGTTTGTTTTATAATAATTATAATTTATTATTTTAACTAATATCGACATGTATTTTGATTCATATGTTAATTAATTAACATATTATGAATTTCTGGTTTATATTCGTATAACACAATTTATATTTAATATATAATATTTATGTAATGTTTAGGTTTTATAAATAAAAACATTCGTTAAATAAAAATATTTCATAATTTGGTTGAAATTTTTATTAGAAAAAAATGTAACAATAATTTGATATTTGAAACGATTTCATAAAAAAATAAATTTTATTCATTAAGTAACAATAATAAAAGAAATATTAGTAAGTCAATAATATTTCTATTTTTTTTTATTATCACGAATAAAAAAGTATATATTTAATATTAATAATAATAATTGTTTAAATAAAAAATATTTATAATGACTAATAGTAAAAATATAAAATATAAAATTTATTAAATTAAAACGTAAAATGCTGTATTTAAAAATCAAATAGTTTTTTTTAATAAAATAATATTTTTGAACGCAGACTGAAAATTTTAAAAACAGAAACGAAAGAAAATTACTATTTTTTTCGTATAATTTATCAAATTTACAAATCTTGTTATGGTTAGGAAAAACGATGGAAATTTTCAGCAAATATTCCCATCAATCAATTTTTCTTTCCAGCGAAAAACAAATGCGACGTTAAAAGAAACCGCGATTGAAAAATGAAAAAAATATATAGTTTTTATTGAAAAAAAAACGCGATTTTTCTTCTATTTTCCACTTCGATTTTGAACGATTTTCGCGGCGATTCGCCGTCGCCTTTTATTTTTTTTGTTTTCAAACGCATCAGAAAACTTTTCTTTCGAGTTATCGCGAAACGAGTGAAAAGCGGTGAAAAAAAAAGAAAAGTAACAACGCATTGAATAATTTCGCCCCCCCCCCCCATTATACTTTTCCGAGGAGTCGAACTTTATACTTTTCGTAACATTTTTGTGAGGGGAAAATTTCGGTTTTCCGCATTATGTATTCAAAATATTTCATTTTTGATTAGACCTATCGCGTTCGGTTTCAATTCGATACTTATTTCACTTCCAATATCCGTTTATATTTTGACATATTACTTTCGTATATACAAACATAAATACACACGCGATTAAATAACTCATTAATTTTCCTTTAATTGAAAATGAAAAATAAAACATATATATACACACACACACATACAAATTATATAATAGTTAAAAACTATTTGTAATTTTTGAAATTTATAATGCACGCTATTAATTAAGTCCGATAAATCATATCGAAAATCTCAGTTTTTCAGTTTTGTTTAGGAAAATCTAAATTTGATAAGGTTTCGATGTAATTTTCTGATTCGTTAGTTGTGCATAAACGAGAAAATATATCGCATATAATTAGGAACTCGGTTAAATGAAAAATTATAATAATATTTCAACATGAAAATAATGCGTTTAAAATATGATTATAATTCATATTAATTTTGCACTTTCTTTAAACATATTATATTATTTTACGTATTCATAAATATTTAATAATTAAAAACAATATATTATATAAATATATTTTTTTTATTTTGAAATCAAAATAAATAAATTATTCATTTTAATATCTATTATATATTGTTGACTTTCTTGAGAATAAATTTTAATTAATTTCACAACAAAATTTAATAGAAATATTCATTTCACTTCATATATATATATATATATATATATATATATATATATATATATATATATATATATTATAAAAGAAAATTTTTAATTAAAATTATAATATTAAATAAATTATAATAAGAGAAAAATATAAATTGAATGATTCACGAAGATTTTTCTTGCTTTTATATAAATTATATTTATTTTATTGTTAAAATACAAAAATGTATAGTTTATAGATAACTTACAGTATTTCTCTTTTCATATACTGAATCTTTAGGGAGTAACTATGTAAAATTTGGATCAGTTTGGTTGAAAATCTGAAAATAAAGAAAATATATTAGATTTTTTTACACATGTAAACATACTATACTTTTTTCAGCGAATTCTAATCATAAATTCAAATCATAGCTCTGAAATATTTACTTTTGTTATACCGAATAAATTATTTCCAGTTTGCTTCAAAATATTATCATTATTATTTATTATTAATAATGAAATCGATATTTAATAAAATTATATTATACATATATTTTTGTTGTTGTTACATATATCATAATATAATATGGAAAGTTTTTAAATAGTTTAATTAAGCTATTTTTGATTTTTCATTATCGAAATATAAAAATAAACTAACGCTGCGGTTAAAAAAATTCCTAACGATCGGTTTAAATCCAAATCCACAGATTAACGTTTTAAATTTAACGCATTATTCAACATAAATTTAAATAAATTATTACGGGTTAAATATTATTTTAGGATAAACAAACATTATATAATATTATAAATAAATAAAAAAAAACTATTAAGCGAAACTGAAATGTTAATTTATTTATAATTTTTGCAATTCATATTTAAAAATTAACATATTCATATATAATATTTATCATAGATATTTTTATGATGTTTGATCATGTTAATAATTATTTTGAATATAAATAACACTGTGTTCAAAAAGTAAAGTGAATTTATTTATAAAATGTGAATTCTTTATATATTTTTCCAAATCAATTTCATCTCCGTCCTATAAAAAACACTTTTTCCAATGCTTTTTCTAGTCCTTTAAACAGTGGGAATAGTCTTTTTCCGGTATTATAATCTTCAAGACCCCTAAATCGTGTCAAAACGGCGTTTCCGCATTGAACTTTTTTGAGTTTGCTGAATAGCCAGAAGTCGCACTGAGCCAAATCAGGCAAATACGGTGGTTGTGGAACGATAGGAGTCGAGTTTTTAGCAAAAATGTCGTGAAGAACTAATGCAGTATGACATGGTGATGAAAAAACCAAGAGTTGTAAAATCACGTGTAACTCGGAGATAATTAAAACTTTTGACAAACAGATGCTTGGTAAATATTATAGATAGTCCTACCAAACTAGAAAGAAAAATATAATTTACCTGCTTTCCTAATTAATGTCCGGAAGTTTGAAACAAGAATTTCACCTTACTTTTTGATCACAGTAGTATGTAACACAATACGTTGTTTCGTCAGATTTTCTATATAATTTCATACGTAGAATTTTCCATGAAAAATATTTGTATTGCCTCTTTTATCAGCAGTAATAGATTTTAACAATTACGTACAAGTCTTAGAATGATATTGCGAGATTAGATGAAAAATATTAACAAGACCATTCGACGGTCGTAAAGGGAGTATTTAGTCGTAAAATTTCATTTGTAAGACGCGCACAACGGTCGATAATATTAGGGATTTTGCGTCTGAAACGGAATAATCTTAAATTGTGTTTTTCTTCGTGTTTTCTTTTTTTTTATATATATATAAGAATCCCTTGCCTATCGTTCTTAATGCGTATAATATTGTGAATTGTATTACACGTTTTTTTTTCTTCTTTTCCTAGGTCTCCGATACGAATGACCCTTATAGGTCGGTGATGTGGATCCGTCTTGAGGTTGATTTTGGTACGTGATCTGCCCACATTCGGTTCAATATCTTTATCCGGTCGACCTCAACACTTCCATTGTCGTCTGGAAAACTCGATTATTCCTTTTACGATCGCCCTAGACGATACCAATCATATCACATCTAGGATTCTGGCCGACTATTGGATTTTCCGCTCTATATTGCTTTCCATTTCCATAAATCATGCCGCGTTTGAAATGTGGAAGCACTTTAAAATAGGCATACCGTCTACATTCTGACTTTGTATATTTTTACAAATTCACGATGAAACGACGAAGAATTTATTTATATCGAAATCAACCGAATTTATCAATATATATCAAACATATGAAATTTTCTATTTAATATTGACATATTTGAGAATTTTAGAAATTCAATAGCAACACATAGATCTGAGTGAAAACCTTCAAAATATTCAACACTAAAATACACTTGAAAAACTAACGTTTTGTCAATATATATTTGAAATTACTCAATATTATAAAATAACTAAAAAAATATTTTTATTCTATAATATTTGAGAAAAACAATTTATTCTATAAAGACTAAAACTTATTCCAGACAGTCGATATCGATTATTTTTATCACATAATCATTTTAATTTTAGTGTAAATATTTCAATTTAAAATATACTGAATTCTAAATTTTGAGTGTACAATAATTATAATATTATATAATATAAAGGAAGATATATATATATATATATATATATATATATATATATATATATATATATATATATAATGTTTCAATTTATAGTAATAATCGTTTAATTCAAATATGAATTAAATTAGAAAAGTTTTCTTTTTTAATAGAAAAAAAAAAAAATATATATATATATATATATAATTGAAAATTAAATTTTATTGCGACAAATTTCAGTGAAAAATGACGTTTATCGATCTCATTTCTCATGGGTTTACAGAATCGTAAAATTACAAAATCGACATTTTTCTGATGATCGGATACCGATTTTAACGTTTGATATTTAATATCGAGAAAATCAGAGAATTTCAAGCCGAATCCCACGAGAAATTATAAATGTTCACCCATATCTATATGTATATATATATATATATATATATATATATATATATATATATATATAATAATCAATTACTATTCATACGAATTATCAACGCGTTTTTTCTTCTTATTATATATTATAGCTGAACATAATCCGTTTTCGATTTATGCATAATTTAATATAAATCTGAAATCTGAAAGATGATATGATTAACGATTTAGAGATACGATATTGTTATTCGGAATAATTAAACTTCAGAAATTACGCAGCTGCGCTTTTCAAACTTTTTTAAAAATTTTATTTTTTTTTTGGGAAAATTTATCGTTTATACATGAAAAGTTCGTATACGTAACATAATATAAACCACTTATTCAAAGCCCTTGGGGAATTTTCCACATTTAAAAGGGCCAGATATGGACTGAAAATTATAGAAAGGGAATTTCAAAGAGATTATATATATATATATATATATATATATATATATATATATATATATATATATATATATATATATATATATAAGGTAATATTTAAGAGCCGATTTATATTTCTGAGTGAATAAGTCGTTAAACTTAGTTTCGTTTTTTTTTCTTATTGTATTATACATAATGGACAAAATAAACATTTAAAAAATAATTTACGATCATTATAATGAAAATGATTGTAAATAAATATATCGTTTTTTTTTCTGTGCTGAAAATTATTTTGTAACAATGAAAATAGAATAATTACAATATAATTGTACACAATTTTTATATAGAAGTGATAATTTATTATTGTTTAAATAATAAAAATATTTAAATATATAAAATTTATATAGATAATAATCGATATCTTATTCGTGTGTTTACAACGTATCTTTGTTTTGAAATGAAACACTGAAACACGAGAAAAGCTCTCGTGAGAGCAATAGCGTTAAATGTTGAGAATTGCTGACATTTACAACTTGAACTCTGTGTATATAAAAATATTAGATCTTCAGATACGTAATATACATATTAAATTCCCACAGTGCTATAAATAAATTTTCATATTTTAACGTTAATACTTATTTACCCATACAATTTATTTTATATTATATATGTATGTATGTTAGAAATGAATGGAAAATTTATTTTTTATTTTTTCATACGAAAGTATGTACAATTTTCAGTGTGATGTTGATTTAGGATGAATTATTTATATTTATATATTTTTTTTTCCGTTATACTAATTTGTCTCTGAGGGTGAAAGGGTGAAATTGCAAAACGTTCAACCCTTTAGTGCGCGAAAAGATACGAAAGGGAGCACATTTCGCAGACATTATTGCTATTTTGAGAACGTTTTCTTGGCATGAAATGAAAGTTGTGGTACATGTAAATTGCTCGAAAACGGTCTCGAAAAAGACAATATTATATTGTTATGACGGTATAAGCAGTAAATTTTCACGAAATTGTGTATTAATTACGCGAAATCTACGCAATTTCACGTAATACGACCGACGATAAAATATATTTTTGGCTTATCAATATCGTTCGCCACCAAATGTATATTGTGCTTTTTTTATTTTCTACTCGAGCTTTTATTTCTAGGCTGTATTCACCGATAGCCGAGTTATGTTCGTAGCTATTTTACTTATAGCGATAGATCAATAAACGAAGATTTCTCATTTAGACATACATGGGAAAATATTTTATATTTTATTATGATGTTAATAATATTTATCAGAAAATAATAATTTTCAAAATTTACAAATTGATGAAAATTTTCTATAAATATATAGGAAAATACTCGAAGAAAATGTAAACATATAATGGCTTTTAATTTCAGCTTAATATACAACAACAACGAAAATCTCTCATTCTAATTTAAATTGTTATTTTTATATAATGAATGAAAATATTTGCAATTTTCCTTTTATACTTTTAAAATTAGTCTCGTTTTTTTTCGGCATAATTCTTTAAAAAAAATCCTTGAGTTTTTTATTTTTTTTTCTTAACAAATTTAATTCTAATAAATAAATAAAAAAATAGCAGTCAATGATAAAAATATTTTGTTAATATTATACAATTAAAATTAAAATTTACATATACAATTTTTATATAAAAATTATACATATATTTTACAACTTATTTTTTTCTCCAAATAAAAATATAAAAATGTTTATTTTTCCGTTGTATATAAATATTTCCAAAACGGAATACTTAAAACCTCTTCACAATGTTTATATTCAGTTTTATAAGAATTTCTGGTATATTTAATTTTATAATTAACAGAATACATTTCAATATTTAAATATTATTAAATTATTTAATAATCATTATTTATATCTATATAAAAATCACTTAATATATATATTTTTTTAATTAAAAACAATCTAATGAAAATTGTGTACAATTAATTTAATTTTCTCTACTGTATATATAATATTGAAAAAAAAATGTTAAAGTTTTATATTTTTTACATGAAATTACACTTCCGCCTTATTTCTTAAACGCTATTGATCTGAATATTTTATTACATTTTATTAATTTATTAACTCAATTAACAAGATATTAAACAAATTATTCATACAATCTTCCGTGAAAATAAATTCATTAATATTCATTTCGAGCCGAATATCGAAGGTTATTTTTAATTATTAAAACAAAAACTGATGCTTTCATCAAACAATTTATACTAGTTAATTTTTTTATATTAAAATTGATTTTTTTTCTATATATATATATATATATATATATATATATATATATATATATATATATGAAAATAAAATAAAATATTTATTCACGTTCGAAATTTAAATCGTGTAAACGTTTTAAAATCAACTCAGTAAGAAAAACATATAAATAATTAACGGAATATCCTTACAAAAGCGAAAAATGAATGTTTACATTTTGTGCGTTTCATATATTTTACATTGTGCTCAATTTTCACATCTTTCAGATTTCTGTTCGCGCTGTGAGAGAATAAAAAATACCATATATATATATATATATATATATATATATATATATATATATGTGTGTGTGTGTGTGTGTAAAAAAAACCACCGCTCGTGCGAAATAAATCCTTTCAAATATGTAAAGAGCGAAAACGAGAGGCGCGTATCGACATATTAATTTTAAATCGAGAGACGGAAACTTTATTTTCCATGTTATTTTTTGTATATATATATATTTTTTTTTTTTGATTTGTCCATATTTTGACTTGTAACTTTTATATATATATATATATATATATATATATATATATATATATATATATATATATATATATATATATATATATATATATATATGTGGAGAGTTTTTCCTCTCGTGTGTGCGTGTGTGTGTGTGTGCAGAGAGTCGACGTTTTCCGCCGCGTGAGGTTGTGTGGGGTTTGAAAATTTTCCTTCGACGGAAAAACAATGCACGTACTCGGCGTGACCGCAAAAATAAAACGTAACAAAAGTGAAACTCCGATTTCGGTAAATATTTCACTTTGTTTTACAATTGTGTATAAATAACGGATTTTCCGTATACGGCGTCGTTATTTTTCCCGTAGGAATTTCGTATACGACGGCACGCACTGCTACTATTTTACTTTTCTCTCATTAGTTATGGGGTCTGCAATATTCAAATTTTATTCAAATACAACAATAAATGCCTGGAAAAAAAGCGTTACATTTATATATAAATATATAAAAGAAAATGTATCTGAAATATGAAATTTAAACAACGCCAATTTTTATTAATAACATCCATATAACATATAAATTAAAATTTATTTATCATTAATAAAAAATATAATAATAAAGTTATTATAATTAATATAATATATAAAATCTTATCATATTATAATTCAATTAATTAATAGGTTTTATCGTATAAAAAAATCTATAAAATTCATTATATTCCATTAAATAATAATTTTAAATTATCTTGCCTTTCTAATCGATTCTTTAATTGTTTGAAAAATCACTGAAAATAAACCCGGGATCTCTTTATTATTTTTATAATAACTCATAATAATAAAGTGATTCGAGTCTTTCTATTCATCGTGTCTTTTATATTTCTTCAATTCGTTCAATAAATTTTATACCTTTTATTCACAATTATAATGAATTTAAAATAAATTCAATCGATAATATACATATTAGAACCATAAAATAATTCATTTTAAAATATAACCATAAAAAAAAACAAAATGTACGTATAATTATTTATAACTAATTAAAAAGTTGTGTTATTATAAAAATAATATTAATTAATTAATAAGTTAATATACTATAGAAATAAATTTGAAAATTTTCCAATTGTATTTTCATTTTCAGCATCGCTGTTTATGATTTCAAAATGAAAATTGTAGTTTTCAGATTTCCTATATAAAGTTCCGTGATCTCCGTTGAAAATTTATAACTCGTTTTCTATTCACTTATTTTCTTTTTACTTGGGCATCTGGAAAATTTCCTTGTAAGACTTATATTGTTTCTTTCTCAACGAGTAAACACAACATTTATTTGTTTTTACTTTTGCGTTCATCTTTTGCCCGTACTTTATTTCCTTTATTTGTACAAAATGGTGGTTCGTAGACAAAAACTTCATATACTATTATAAGAAAATCCGAATTGAAATAGAAACCTGAAATATGTTAAAATAATATATATATATATATATATATATATATATATATATATATATATATATATATATAATATATATATATATATATATATATATATATATATATATATATATAAATATATATATATATATATATATATATAAATAAATAATTATTTATTTAATAATCCCAATTTATCTTTTCGATACAATAAATAAATTATTATTTGATTGTTTATAATTGAATCTTTGATCTATAGAAAATTAGAAATCTACTGAACGTTTTATAAAGATATGACAAATTATTTAAGTCGTCCTCAGTTCAAAAGTCTCTTTACGCTTAAACAGTTTTCAATACCCATTAATGTTGAATAGACATTGTTGTTATATTACTTTTTGTCTAAAATATGAAAGTATAAACAATAACTTTATGACGTTTCTTTATAAAAAAATGTACGAGTTTTTGAATTATAATCAAAAAATAATATTTTAGATCGATTTCAATACTTTAAATGAAATGAATTTATTTCTTCATTAAAATGAAAATCAAGATGGTGAAAATCAATATGAAGAAACAAGAACAATTTTGAAAGATTAACACTATCATTATATCTTATGCTTATTTTGATAATGTTAAAGAAAAATTATTCATCTAACAAATATTCAAAGCAAATTGATGGTAAATCTGAGAAAAAAATTATCTGCTCTCAAAATTTAAATTATAATACTGAATAACCGTTCGAAATTGAGGTCAAAGCAATTTTTTTAGGGGGGGGGGAGCAAAATGTTCGGTTGATTTATCAAAAAATCGAGTAAGTATAATTTAAACTTGATTTCGACCAGTCGTTAAAACCGCAAATGTCACTCACAAGCATTCACTGTGAAATTGCGCCGCCATGTTAAATACAATATTATAATAAATCCGACACAACAATAAATTGAGAGCATTATTCGAAATATAAGTAAGATGAGGAAGAAGAAGAAGAAGAAGAAAACGGGGCGGTTAGGGCGGTTAGGGCGGCTAAAATGGGAACGAAAGGGCACCGGCATATAGAAAATTTAATTATTTTCAAGTACGATTTCGATATTGTTATTATTGCGCGTCTAGGAAACTTTGTTTATTTCCATATAATATACGTTTATAAATATATGAAACACAATTGTATAATAATAAAAGTTTGTCTTTACGAAAATTATTACGTTGTTCAAATGTTGAAAATTGAAAACGTTTCTCATGCACGTGCGAGAAATTAAACGATTTAATTAATATCTTTTCCGCGAAATGATGTAATTACAAATATTTAATATATTTTTTTTAGAATTTAAAATTATATTCTTTATGAAAAAAATACATTTTTATTATAAAGATCAATATATCAATGAATTTATACGATAATATTTGATTTGACATATTTTTATTATATTAAAAATACTGAATATATACAAAATAGAGATCTATTGCATTCTACACAAGAATATCGCGAGTATTATTACGTCGACAATTTTCTGTATATTTTATTTTATATTATATATATTAAAATGATGTATGTTAATATATTATAAAATATAAAAATAGAAATCATATAGTAGCGAAATAAAAACAATATGAATAAAATGGGGTCATATTGTAAAAAAAAATATTTAAAAATACCGCAATATATTACAGAATCTTACCGAAGATAGAAAATATAAAATTCATCGAGCGCAAAAAGCATTCTGAAAATTCATAAATCATACATAAAAATTACCACTATCATAAAAATACTGTTTAGCATATTTCATTTTTTATATATATATATATATATATATATATATATATATATATATATATATATATATATATATATATGTATATTATATTTTATTCCATTTATTATTGTCTGTAAATATAAACTTGAAAATAAATATTTTAACGTTACACTCAATTTTATTTTTAAAGAACGACACTAATAAATAATAAGAATAAATTGCGAACAATAATAAATTACCGTTTTACGTGCGTTTTGCAAACGAGAGAAAAAAAATAACAACTTGTACTTGCTTTAAATTCTGAATGAGAAAATAAAAATAATTGCGATTAAAATACACAAATTGAATTAAATTTGAATAATTTTGACATTATTAACAATGCTTATTTGCTTTTTAAGAAAATATACTTAATAATAAAATACTTAAAAAATAACAAATCATAAATAAAAAAAAAATATATAAAATTTGTCTATGAAAAAAAACATTCCTTATAATTTAAATCAAAAATGATGTAAAAAAAAATTATCAAAAAATAATAATAATAACATTTCTGAAAAGTAATAATTTTTTTATAATGTAAAATATGGTTTTTGATAATAACATATTTATTTATGTAATGATTATTAATTGAATATAAACATTAATGTTTTAAGTCGATATTCTAAACATCTCACAAAGAGTAATAATTTATAAAGGTTTAATTTAGATCTAACGATTTGATTTGAATTGAATTTCAAACGAGAAACCTGAATATTTAAAAAAAATTAATAACACAAATTCTTTAATAAATATATTAAATGTAATATAAAAAAATATTATAAATTATGTAGGTATTAAAATATTTTTTAATTTGTTGAGTATTTTATTAAGTATATTTATAGATCAACTTTAGTGTAAGAATATTTTATTAATAAAAATATATTTTTATCACATAAAAAGTGAAGATATATAAAGTATTATTATAAAATTTATATTGTAATATATATATATATATATATATATATATATATATATATATATATATATATATATATATATATATATATATATATATATATATATATATATATATATATATATATATATATATATATATATAATCATAACAATTCATAACGATTCAAGTTTAATACTATTAGAATGATTGAATCAAAAATAAATAAATAAAATCATAATACATTACATAAAGTACATACATATATTTATATACAGGATGATAAGATGTCACGACCGATTTAGTTATTTAATAATAAATTACACGTATAAATCGAGTTTTATCGAGTTCAAGTTAAACACATGTCCCGAAACTCACGCGCCATATAAACTTCGTGTGCGTTTAGCCAAAACTGGACATCGCACGCATATTTTGATATATATATATATATATATATATATATATATATATATAGCCTTTCTCCGTGATTGATGACTTCACCTTTTTCGAAGGCTCTATTACAGACAGAAATTAACTGTCAATACCAAAAATATATCTTTTCAAATACGAAAATGCAATTTTCGACGGCTCATTTTCATCCGCGACTCGTTTCAAACGTTTCCACTTTCAAACGTTGCGTGTCGAATCATACACACCAAAAAAAAATAAAAAAATAATTAAATCAATTTTATTAAGTATCAATTCACTCTACTACTAGAATGGCAATTAATCATTACGATTTTTCGTTTATATATATATATATATATATATATATATATATATATATATATATATATATATATATATATATAGTTGCTTTATTTCGTTATGGAATGGAAAGGGGAAGTCTTTAATCTTTTATCTCACGCAATAAATCTTGTATTTTTCCCAACGGCATTGCCTATTTCGCTATATATATATATTTTTTTTTTTCTTAACATTTTTCACCGTACTCTTTCCCATTTTAACACCGCAACTTTTATACCGATAATAAAATAGGTTGCCTAATCGGAAAAGCGACATTGAATATCGCCGTCGGACCATTTAACCGTTCGCCTAATTGTACACCGGTTAATTTTAACGATTAGGCGAGCGCTGCTATCGTTTTGAAAGTTAAATAATTAACCGTTCGATTAACCTCAACGTTCGGTCGCTCGCACACACATTTATATACACATATATATATATTTAATTAATAATTTGCACATTATGCACAACGTGTCTTATTAAATAACTCAATAAACGGATCCCGTACGGAGTTGTTAACCGGAATATTGTGTAAATGCAGATTAGATGTATATTGCCTACCAATATTCTAATTCGTTCGTATGGAAATGTTAAAATTATTCAAAGGATGCTTTTGAATTACGTAAACAGAACTCGTACCGTCAAACGTCCATAACAGACTTCTTGAATTTTTATATATATATATATATATATATATATATATATAATATTTTTTACTTATATTTTTCTACGTTTTCGTCGTCTTTGACTGTTTATTTTATTTTTTTTTCTCTTCGTATTTTGTATTTTAACGTTACTCCTATCGCCGTTTCTACGTGAACGTTCTTATCGTATTTACCAAAAAAAAAAAAAAAAAATATATATATATATACGACGTTTTAATTCTTTTCTTATTTTATTTTAATAAAAAAATATTATTCCTGTTATGGCGCATTTTTCGCAGTAAACATGTTAAATAATTTCTTTTTATCGTCTGCGTCTTTCGAATGTGTCAGTGGATATTTGGCCGAGGTTCTGAATTATAATTCTAGAATGTCTGTCCGATGTTAATAAATTTATTCATTGTGTCGCAAATTTAAATCGTTATCGTTTTGCGTTGTTATTTATAATTACATACTATAATTTACGTTTAAAATACACAATATCATATACAAGAATATTAAAAAAAATATTTTTTAACATTAAAAAAAAATACATATACTAGTAATTTTATATGAAATTTATAATACATAGTAAGAAAGAATATATAAATAATTTTATTTATATTTTAATTTAATATATATCGAAAAAAATGTGGCAATATAAAATCTTTAAAAACGAATATAAAAACTAAAGGTTGAACATAAAACGTACTCGACTTTGTAAAAAAAAAATAAAATAAATAATGCCTTGAAAGCCAAAAGAAAAGTTTCGAGACTTATATAAGGGTTGTCACGTCACTGATTTTTTTTTCTCTTAATACTACTAATTTGATTTACAGTTTTAGTAAGATTAATTAATATAAATTTGTAAAAAAATGTGACTTTTACATTTTTTAATTATTCTTTAATTATATTAATTATTTTTAGTTTAGTCGTCAAAAAAAAGTATTGATTTATAAATGTATATTATAATATTACTTTATATATGAAATTTCAAAACTCTTTTTACTACATTAAAATTTAAAAAAAAATGAAGATTATCTTGATATATGCTGAACTATGAATTATAATATATACATGATATAATTTTAATAAAATATTGTATATATTGTGAAAATCAGACATTTGCGTGTTTCTATCCAACATAAATTATGGATCATCCGAGTATTGTATTATATTATACAATATAACGGTTTGCCATTATCTCTTGTACTTTCACGCTCTGCATTTTTATCTTTTTTTTTTCGCCAACTTTTCAAATCGTTTTTCATTTTTTACGCTGACTCTGGGACCAAAACTCCAGAATTTCATACGAGATTTTTCCTCTCGACTACTATCCGATCCCGTTTTAATAATAAATGTTTTATTAAAAAAAAATATATCACAAAAATCCGTCTAGAAATTTTTCGTTAATATATATATATATATATATATATATATATATATATATATATATATATATATATATATATATATATACGCAATTTAAATTTTTTGTCAAAGATATTACGGCATAGAAACTATGGTTAAATAAACGTGATTATCGTTCCAAATCGAGAATTATAATAACGTGAAAGGGCAAACGTGTGTTTAAATGGAACGGCGCATAGTTGAATAGAATCAAACGTATCCCTGCAGATTTTCATTATTTCAACATAGCAGTTTTCCCGATTGAAAAGCAATTAACGACGAACAATTCAAAACCATCAGCAAACCGATGCCAATGGATAAAGTCATCAGCGAAGCCACTTTCAATAGCACTATATAAATTCGGAACGACTTCACTTAACCGAGAGAGTTTAAAAACGTGCGACATTTTCTTTCAACCTCAATCACTAGACCATTATAAATTTCACAATTTGCTCGTATAATAAAATGAAAAAAAAAAAAAGAAAGAAACGAGACCAAATTGCTCAATTTCCACCGCCGATCAATATTTAATAATATACTTTAGGCACGTCACTATGTGAAAGAGCGCAAAGAAAAAAAAATCAAACTCAACAACAACAACAACATAATAATAATTTATGTGCGCGATAGAAATTAAATTGCTCTCTAGCAATAATGCGAAGAAAGTCGCCGAAATAACGCAAAATAGCGGCGATCAAATTATGTTTAATTCTGATACGAACCGCCTACCGTATTTTTTTTTCCACCGCCCATTCGACGCCCGATCCGCCCGAATCTCACACCAATAGTCCGTCCCCCGTAATGTTCGTATGGAATTTTTGCACCCTTTCAGCCCTCGGATAAATTGGTGAGGCAATTTATTTCACCCTCGGGAAATCTGTTACGTTTTGTACACTGAAAGTTTGTACGTTGTCGACAAGTCATTAAACACATGCAGTGTAAACGGTAAAGTGTCTTGTCAAACGATCGTTGGTTTTTTTTTCACATATATATATATATATATATATATATACATGGTGGTTATTTATTTATTATATATATATATATATATATGTATGTATATAGATATATATATATATATATATATATATATATATATATTTCATACACCCGTTTTAACTAGGTTCAACGATCGCAATTTAGCTTTATATCGTTTAATATTTACCCATATCTTTTTGTTAATATACAATTTATCGTTTCGTTTAATTTAATCATATTTAATATATTTTTGAATATTTCAAAATAATATATTATAATGTAGAATTGATTTTACATATGCTTCTTAACTATATATATATATATATATATATATATATATATATATATATATATATATATATATATATATATATATATATATATATATATATATATATACGTTCTAAATTCAATATTAAAATAATTCGTTAAATAATTCTATTATGATGGAAATAAACGGTTCAATGGATTTTATACATAATTTAAATAATATCGAAGGTAATATTTGCGTAATAATTTCAAAATTTACTATCTGAATAAAATTATAGTTTGGTAATATTTAATGGAAATAATGGGTACAAAGATTGATGCGGAAAAACTTTTAAATCGTTTATGATAAAGTTTACATATTTTTGTATAAAACATCTAAATTATATTTATAAAAATAATAATTCAAATTGATATATATATATTTATATATATATATATATATATATATATATATATATATATATATATATATATATATATATATATATATATATATATATATATATATGTGTGTGTATTTTTATTTTATTATTCCATACAAAATGAATTATAAATTATAACTACTTAGCATATATTAATAAAAATTTTCATAATTTTAAAATATATATTTCATTATATTATATATATTCGCACTGTTTCTCTCGAGTTTATTTAACTATAATTTATTTTATATTTATGCCGGTGTTGGGTGTAAAAATTTCGGCCAATAATAAACACGATGTCCGTCCGTCTGTCTGTCTGTTTATACGAAAAACGTTTCAAATGCCCGAAAATAAATTTCGAGGAAAAGGGGATTTACTGGAGTTTTGCACCCTTAAATTGCCGTACCTATTCCGCGTTGAAAACAGCCAAAAAGCAATTGACTCGAGCGGGTTGAACCCGAAAAATAAACGGCACTAAAAACGTTTCGGATTGTTGGCCCGTTACGACAAAACGCGTATCAATTCTAATCTGACATCATAAAATAAAACAATTGTGCAAAATTTCATTTGCAAATTTCGAAACTGAAATACCTTCTTAATACTACAATTAAGGTTCTCGTTTTGTTTCCTTAGTATTTTAATTTGACAATTTTTATACGAATTTCATATAATGTACTTGAACGAAAATCATCATATTAATCTAATGTTCGTTTACTTTCATTCATATTTTAACTAAAAAAAATATATATATATATATAAATTTTCTATTTAAAACATTTTTTAAAACAAATAATTAAAAAATAATATAAAATGTTTATATATATAAATATATATATATATTTGAAAAAAATATTCTTAAAAACGAAGTGATGAGCTGTATTATCTCTGAGAGTAAAAATCAAAATTCAGCATAAATTCTAAAGTCATATAATACAGTACATTAAACTTCTTTAGTACATTTGTTATTTTTTTTTTGCCAACCTATCCCGATTAAGGTCACCGACTATAAAAAGGTACACTTTAAATATATAATTTATTTTATTACTCAGGCTAGAGTCACACTAGAAAAAAAATCCGAATAACACACAGCATATATATATATATATATATATATATATATATATATAAATATATATATATGTGTAATATAATATAAAAAAATGGCAATCTTTCACGGATACTGAATTTAATTTTGTTGAAATCGTCGGTTCGACTCCCACGTCGGTCGTTTCTTCGAAAACACCTAGACGAGCATTGTTCGCATATTCCGAACAATACTTGCTATTTTTCTTTATATATTCTCATTTTTTCTATATTTTTATACATATATATATGCATGGTACGATGTATTGAAACACGCGAAAACACATCGTCTTTGTTTCCTTTCATATACATATATATATATCTATATATATATATTTTTTTCAAGCTCAGATTTCAGACTATGCGCAAAATTGAAATTTCTATTTACTATGTCGTCGTAGTCCGGGAGACTTTTGCTCTATTGAGAGAGTCGACGGCTCAGTGAAGATTGCGTGACAACACTTTCATATGCATGCCGTGGTTCCATTTTTCAAATAAAAATAAAATAAAATAAAATAACGAAAAAAAAAATATATATATATATATATTACATTTACCGTATACGGATTTTTATTTATTTTTATATATTTTAAACCACGCCCGAAAGTTTTAGAAACACATGAAAACGATGTTATTAGGGCGTTGATAATTTATCGTTCGATTGAAATCTGCGACGTGAAAATTCGTACTTTCAAACGAATACTATTTGCATAACTTCTATTGAAAAATTTTCGTAACTGTTAATTTTTTATGATAACATTGACTTGTTAAAACTAACATCTAATTATTAAAAAATAAATTCACACACACACATATATATATATATATATATATATATATATATATATATATATAATAATAATAATAATATAAATAAGTCTGTGTGAGTGTTATTTTCTATTTTGTATACCTTTTTTTTCCGCAACCATTAACTTTTTATACGACACACGACACTTTAAACGTCTTTCAAGTTTGTTTAAGGAGTGGAAAACCCTTTTCTTTTGCTCTCTTTTTCTATATAATGCCGTACTTAAAAGGGTTTCGAAGCATGCTTAATTGATGGAAATGCAGTTGAAAAGCAATTTTCAGTAAAAAAATATAGTTTTATAGTATTATATATATATATATATATATATACATATATATATATATATATATATATATATATATATATATATATATATATATATATATATATATATATATATAAAGTATGAAAATAAAGCTAGTTATTATTTTTCGATTCTTTTTTTTTTCAAACGCAATTCTATTTTCTCAATTATATCGTAATCCTAGTTTTCTAGATCAATAATTTTCAAAGTATATTTTCATTTTAGATATGTTAACCTTTTTTCTTTGCAATTGTTATAATAAAGATTTTTAATAATATTATTTCATATTCTTTTATATTGGCCAAAAAATATTCAACCACTTTAAAGTGACAAAAAAACACACTAAAAATATGAAATTATTATTTTTTTAATAATATTAATTAATGAATATTTTTATTAAAAAAAAATAAAAATCAATATTTTTGTATTATATATATAAAAATTTCAATATATTATAATTTTTTATAAATAAAATACGTTAAATTATGCGTAATAATAACAAAATTTTAAAAAGTACAACATATATACGCGCCAATTAAAACTTCACAACATCTTGAAACTTTTAATTAACGGTTGACAAAAAAAAAATAGTTTCACAATACGAAAATGCGGTCGGGAACGGGTTAAACGCGCTCGCATCGCTTCTTTAACGTATTTATTGCATAAAATCGGGCGCATTAATTTGACGTTTTCATCGCGGCCGACGGCAATAAAGTATGCGGAGCCTATATTCGCTTATATAAAATATTCGAAAGCGACAAATAGTTTCGCAGATTGTTACCGAGCGAAGAATTTCAACGAGTCATCGTACTCATTTATCAAAATAATTTATCGGAATTAATTAAAACGAAATAGCTTGGCGCTAAATTTGCTAGCTCGAAACGTCTATCGCCATTACATAAATATTTATAAAGTATTATTATATGCGACGTGTTAACAAATCTGAGCTCGTTTATAATTCGTTGTAAATATCAAGGAAATCTCAATTTCATCAAAAAAAAAAAAAAAATGTATTAAAATGTCACCACTTTTTTGTTTGTGCGTAGCATAATAGCGATATAGAAAAAATCAATAATGAATATAAATATTTTTATTATAAATTATATCATGACTAGTAAAAATAAATATTACATGAGTATTTTAAATTGATCTAGTTATTATATTAATTATAATTCTATAGTATAGAAATGGCTATTTGTGATAAATCCTATTATGATCACTATCAATGATGAATTGTCCATGAATAGCAATTAATATCGGATTACCTTTTGTCATAGAATAAAATAACTATCTTAGAAATTTTAAATAAATATTTTTTTAGAATTATTCCTAAAGATGCGTTTTATAAATATTAAACATAATTAATTACAGATTGACAAATTAAAATAGTTCCGAAATATTTTTTTGAGTATCTAATAATTATGTTAAATTGATATTAATAAAATTATATGTAACATGGATTAGAAGTTCTATATGTTATACTTTATATTATTAATTTTATACTCACGATAAGAATTGATTCGACGCAATTAATATGTATCTAATAAGATTACGGAATGAAGAAGGAAAAGAAGATAAAATTAATATTTTCTCCAGTAAATCCAGAAGATCAATGACAATACCGCACTAATATATCACGATAATCTCGAATATATAAAATCGTCTGGCAATTTTCACAGTGGAATATTTTGCCAAGAATTTTCCACGACAAAAAGTATTATTTAATGATGAACGAGTCGATATTTAAGATAAGAATAAAATAAATATTCCTACTATATTACATTCTAAATCTCTGTTTTAAACAGCCACCATAATTTATTAAAATATTTTTTCTATATACATTTTTTTCATTATTAAAAAAATAATAATTAAACAATGTTTTATATGAATAAAATTATTTATTTTTTTAATTAATTAATGTTTAGAATAAATATATTTTTTATCAGAATTTTATGATATTTTTTTCAATTTTATGCGAACGTGAAATAATATTGATTTTTCGTTATATAGAAATCGGTACATCATTTTATCGAGTAATGTAAATATCGTGCTATGTACACATTTAATGCATTCTATACGTGACATTTTCCAAAAATAATAATAATAATAATATAATAAAACATAAAACATAGAACATGAAAAAAAAAACGAAAAGAATATATGAGTGATATATCTTCGTTCAATTTCCCGGTGTGCTTTTCGCCATTCCGAAAATGATTTATTGAAAACATTGCTTTCCATCAGATTTCGACAACAACTGTGATAAAATAAAGCCTTTCGCTAATGGAAGATGTCGCTTGGAAAAATGTGTTAGTTGTGTCGAAGTCTACACACCAACAATGAAAAATTGTAGTATTTGACGTTTTTTTTCCCCCCTTTTTCGCTGGCCTCTTTTTTATTGTGTTTTATTTTATTTTTTATTTATTATTTTTTTTTTGAATTCGCCATTTCCGAAATCGAATTTTTCCCGTATGTATTCCGGCGATGACATCCGTGTATATTTTTATGGACTTTTTTTTATATTCAAAAGCGTTGGAAACACGAAAACTGAAAGTTTCACCGCAATCGGATGTCTTATATAATATAATATTGCAAAATATTTAAAACTTCTCCTTTTATGTTATTTCTAATTTAATATGTTAAACATATATGTGCTTTTAAATTAAATTTTGAATTCTATATATATACATATTTATAAAAATATATATATTCAAAAAATATAACAACATACATACTACTGTGATTATAAAGTAAGGTGAAATTGTCATTTAAAACTCCCGAGCTTTAGGAAGGCAGGTAAATGTAATTTTTTTCCTAGATTGGTAAAACTATCTTTAACATTTGCCAAGCGTTTAATGTAATACACAATGCCATACTGCATTAGTTCTTCGAAACTTTTTTGTCAAAAACTCGACTCATATCGTTTCGCAACCACCGTATTCGCCTGATTTGGTTCCGTGCGACTTCTGGCCATTCAGCAATATCGAAGAGTCAATGCGGGAAAGCCGTTTTGACACGATTGAGGAGATAAAAACGGAATCGAAGAAGGTCTTGAAGGCTTTACCGGTAAAAAACTATTCCGAATATTTCGAGGACTGGAAAAAACGATGAAATGATTTGGAAGAATAAATAAAGAATTTAAATTTTATAAACAAATTCACCTTACTTTTTGATCACAGTGTTATATAAAAATATTTCACAGTATGACAGTTTCATGCTGAATAATTATAATTTACAATAGCGTAATAAGCTTCACGTTACTTTATAAAACCGGGTGAAATTTATGGTTTATTTATAAATTGCCCAATTAATTATATCAAAACAATGTCCCGTTACCGAAGAAGGTTTCCATGTAACCACACGTTATGTTAACTGTTTTGATTGTAATATAAAACATTATATATATATATATATATATATATATATATATATATATAATGTTACAGTTAGTTGTCTTACACATATGTAAATAATATAAACCGATTGTTTAAAATTTATATTATATTATTATAATAGTTATTTAAGTTTTAGTTTTTGAAAGATAAATATTAGCTCATATTTGTTATCGTATAATATAATATTATCAACTATTTTTTATTTATAAAATAGGAGTAAAACTTATTAGTAATAATGTATATTATATATTTTATATAATAAATTATATATATATATATTTTTTTTAACATAATTAATAGTTTATGTACAAAAGTAATTTAATAGTTATACATAATTCTAAATAAATAAAATAAAATTATCTAGTTTAATTTAAAAATATAATTTCAATCTCTTGTTATTACGATAGAAATTTGATATAAAATTGAATTGAAAACTTGAAACTGTTACAATTATATAATATATATATATATTTTTTTTCGTTAAATTTTACAACGGATATCGTTTTTCATTCGTCGTAATTAAATCAATATCTAAGAATATAACACATTTTTTAGTTTATAAATATAATATAATAAATTCAGCCTTTATCTCGATATTGCAAAGAAAAGCGGCTTATCGCGTTCCTTTCTCTTAATAAATATATTTATTCTCACACATATGTATCACATTTTTTTTTTAAAGATATCTTTTTTTCAACTGAGAAATGGATTTTCTCAAATCCGAGCCGCCTCTAGGCGTCATAATAAGAAGAAAAGATAACTTTTTTCTGTGTGTATATTATATATATATATATATATATATATATATATATATATATATATATATATATATATATATAGATATATATATATATATATATATATATATATAGAATATATATATATATATATATATATATATATATATATATATATATATATATATATATATATATATAGAATATATATTCGGTGCGATTTTCCGCCATATAACAATTTTTACTAGGCTTTTTCCGACGGATAGAGATAGAATCTGGTCTCGAAGGTCGACAATGGCGGAAAACTTTTCGGTTAGAATTTAAAGTTAAACGCATCATTTGACTTGTCGTCAAGTAGTCGCGAGACGCGAACGAGTCTCGCTCGGGGAAAATTGCCCGCGCTAATGTGCCACGGGGTTTTCATTTGAAAAGTCTAACCGGAAAAGTTTGAGACGTTCTCCACTTTATTATATAGAAGGCTATATTACTGTTAGATGTCCGCGCGGAGTCAAACTCCTCGGTCATTATGTGGCCTCATTCAAAAAAAAAAAAAAAAAAAAAATTGCTGAGCATTAAAGCGGAAATCCTCTAATGTCGCATTATATCATCTTGAAAATATTTAATTTACTATTTTATTTATATTATTATCGTCGTCGTTATTTTTATCATTCGTTGTTATCGTTTTCATTTTTTGCTATCGTCCTAACAAACTCTAATACTGAAAAGAATATTTATAATAATAATAAAAAAAAAATCTTTTTATATGTAAATTTTTAAGTATGTTTATTTACGCACGAATATAAAATAAATAAGCGTTTTTTATTACGTATTAAACTTTAATATCAGAAGTTTACGAAAACTTTTAATACAATCGTTAGGGGTTGAAAATTTTTAAGAAACAAAACGCTCTTTTTGTAAAGTAAGCTTAAAGTTAATAAGTAATATTCAAGGATACATATTTATTATATTTTTTCATTTGAAATATTATATCACATAATATTAATTGGATTAAATTTTTCGATATTATTTGGAGACAATTTTTATTTTTCAGCGTTTATGACTTATTCGGTAAATGGTATTTGTCTAGACATACTATTTTACGATTCTCGATCTTAATATGATAAAATTTATTTTTATTGTATATAATACAAAATAAAATCAAAATATTTAGAATTATTTATGAAAATGCGAAGCAATGTTGTAACTTTATAAAATTATAATTGGGAATATAATTTAATATTCCCTTTATTTAAAATATTGATTGAAAAATGTTATACATATTGATAAATTGTCTTAGATAATGATGTAATTATTATAATAATTTTCTTAATAATTCGACAAGTTATTAGTGTTATTTTTACAAGTTTACATATCGATATATTAATTTAAAATATATAAATTCTATATACATTTTTTAAAGTACACTGGGGAAAAATTAACAGAATATTAGTCGGAAACTTTTTAACAGAACTGTATTAAAATATTTTATAAAATAATGCGGCATACTTTAATATATTTATATACATAATTTAAAGACAAAGTATTTGAAATTTTAATAAAATTTATTAAAATTCATTTCTAAAAAACGAACGCTATTTGAATAATATATTATAAAATTTTCTTTTCCGTATTAAAAATATAATATTGATATATAGTAATTTTATATTATAATTCATATTCGTCAATTTTCATGTTCATTTGAATATTTTATATATTTTTTTAGACTTACATAATATTGCATATAAATAACATATTTTTTTGTTAATAGATTAAAAGTCAGTTTGAAAATAAAATTCTGATAAAAATCGTGCGATTTATCTATGCGATATGCTAACGAAAAATATAGCAATTTTATAGCCATATTGCGACTATTAAACCGTATCATTTTTCGAGCCAAATCGCGACAATAAACATACACTCAATGTTTGTCAACTTTATTTCTGAATTGCGACAAAATTTTTGATATTTATATTAATATATTTACATTCTATTATATTTTGCTATTTTTTGTACTTCTACTTTTTTGTACTCTTCCTAAATGTCGAATTTTAATTATGAACGTTTGTGTTTTTTTTTTATCCTTTTTTGTGACCGAAATAAAACGGTCCAATTAACGAAAATCAAATTATGAAGTTAATTATAATCGACTGTTTTGTCATTGAGAGAAAAAAAATTGTAAAGAGTCTCTAAAATCTTTTCATTTTTATTATTTCGATTTTCGTTTTTAATTAAAAATATTTAATAAAAAGGGAAATTAATTAGTTTAATATAAAACAACACCTTTTTGATAATTTTATTTATAACTGTATAAAATATAATAAATTTTCATTATGGAATTTTTATAATAATACAAGAATTGATGCCAAATTTAAATTTGTTTGATCTTTAGCAGAATTTTTACTATCATTATATAATTTTATATTAAAAAAATACTAAAAATTCAAATTGCGTATATTTTAATTTTGATTATTAAATCTCAAAAATATATCTTTATATATATATTAAAAAATATACATAAAGATTGAACGCAATGATGATGACTCAATTTTACAAAAAAAAAAATATTTTTTTTTTATATCTGAAAATAGAACAAAATTTATAAAGCCGATATTATACATTAAATTGACTCGAAAAAATATACAAATAAATTTTTCAATTCGACGAACTTTTATTTAATAATGTCGCGGAAATATATCGTGAAAAATGCGTGTGAAAATTTCACCTAACGCTGAATATTGTCTGAAAACATTTTTCACACTTGAGGTTGTGAAATTGTCGCATCATTATTTATTCATAAATATTTATATGAAAATAAAATTGTATGTGTGTGTGTGCATAACGTTATATTCCGTAAACGTGACGTGATTAATTAAATGAAACGTCTGGTTCGGAAACATCGTCGAGTTGTGAAAGGTTATTTTTGACAGATTAATGCAACGGTTTCGCATTTTCAGTAATGCGATTTTGAAAAATTCACGTAATAAATTAATAATTTATATGAATATTTCAAAAATATATATATAATTTATTTAAATATTTTTGTGCTCACCATACGTGTGATTATCCAAAAGACAAGGATGCGGTCTCATATTCTATTCGCATATGATAAGAGAGAATCGGTTCAACGAAGAAACGTGACGCCGACAAACCACCGTTTCTCAAATGCTACCTATATTATTATTATTATTATTATTTAATATATTATAAATTATCTGCGATATACTAATATTGCATTTTTTTTTTAATTTAATTTAAAATTTCTTAGTATTAAAATATTATTGATGAAAAGATTGTCGTTATATATTCATAAATCACTATTTTATATACTATAAATATCAATTTATTTTAATTAAAATATAGATATATTCCTGCTTTTTAAATAAAAGTAAATAATTTTAATTATTTTTATTTAAAATATATATTTTAATATTTAAAAAAAATATGTGAAATATTTTAGTCTTGAATTCATATATATATATATATATATATATATATATATATATATATATATATATATATATATATATATATATATATATATATATATATATATATATATATATATATATATATATATATATATATATATATATATATATATATATATATATATATATATATATATATATATATATATATATATATATATATATATATATATATATATATATATTGATAATATGAAGGGATGAAAACTAAATATTTCGATATAAGTAAGTAAACTTAGTCACTCGGCTATCGTATATGTCATTTATTTAATAAATTCGATAACCAGTCAGGGTTGCACAATCTATACATATATATATATATATATCAAAGAACTCTCACTAAATCATAGCAAATATTCTCATAAAGTAAGGTAACACGATAGAAAACACGCATAATACACACAAAACTTTTCACAGATGGAAAAAGTTTGAAAACCTACTATATAATAAAAAAAAGAAAAAAAACTTATATATATATATATATATATAGAGAATGAGTGGGCATATTGCTAGCGAAAAAAGGGAAGGGCATAGTGGAATCGAAGAACCCGAGCGCTCTTATCAAAACAGCGTCGTACCAATCACACGGCCCAGTGGCCGGAAATATCACATGGCATTGTTGTCGATAATGGCGCGAACAGACGGCCTCTTCCGGCCCGTTTATAAACGGTAGACGTTAGGGGGACGCCTGTGGGATGGGGGAGACGATCGAACCGGGAACAGTCGTAAAACGGGGCACCGTTATTATAGTGCCATAAGTGCGGCCCGTAACGATGCGACCTAAACAATTTTCCGTCGTCAGCCGTCGAATTTTCCACACCTCCCCCGTCAACCCCTAACGCCCGCAACCCCATCAAATTATTTTCATATCGATATCATTATATATATATATATATATATATATATATATATATATATATACGATCGCTGTCTATGATAACGACAATGATGATGATGATCTCCGATATATTTTAAAAACGGCTTTTCCGGATACCCTTATATTGCGTGTACGACGCGTAAAAATGACTAAAAAGCAGATTTAACCGCGACGTTAACTGCATACGGTTATATCGTTTGATAGCCGCATTTGTAAAATAATTACGTACGAATTTCATAATAAATCTTTTCTAATACTATTCACGTACTATTTAGTATCAAACCCTACATTTATCTTTTTTTTTCTACATATTAATAAATCTAGATATAAAGAAAAAATATTATTTTAATAATGCGTCGCATATATATATATATATATATATATATATTAACTAATATTTAATTCGAGAAAAATGATAGAAGAATAAATCCCGTATATATTTTACCGACTTAGTTTTATTAAAAAAAAAAAAATAGAAGGAAAAAGATAAAAAGGGTTATCGCCAAAGTTCAGTAAGCGGATAACACGCTCAAAAGGATATATAATTCGCATTTTTATTCCTGAAGTGAAAAATCGATTTTAAATAATCAAACCATTTTTTTTTCATTCTTTAAGCCTCGCTTGAATTTTAACACAATTTAGTATTAAAAAAATCATTTTATAGAGTATGAATGTTTTAACTTTCTTGCCGTAAGCTATAAATCATAATTTAATATAGCCCACTCAAGATAATTTATCGTCGAGATCTTGATATAATATTTTTTTTATATCTTTAAGTTATTTTATATATATACAATATATTTTTTTAATTAAATATTAACGTCCGGTTTTATATTAAAAAATATAAAAGCTCACATTATTCACGCTTCGTGTGAATGTTGTATTCAATGTTTTTTTTTTCCACTTCGACATATCACAGTTGAAAATTTTTCCACGGCAAATATATATTATTTTAAATCTCATCGAACACGCGTCTAGTGATATACGTTAAATTTATTTTCCGTCGAGAGAAATGAAAACGTAATCTCGACGCGATTTTTCAATAGAAACTTCAATAACTTTACAACCCTTCGATATCCGTGTCTATACAAGCGAGCGCGTTGCGAATAAAAAGGGTTCACGTGCCCAACTCCTCATACACGATAGATAGTTAGGGACGTGACCTTTCAATTTTTCAATATAGGAAAATTCACAAGGATGAAAAATATATATATATACATATATATATATAAAACGGTAAAAAAAAAATGAAGGTTTCTTTTCTATTTGTTCGTCTCGCCCACTTTTCGAAATGGTCTCCGACGTGCGAACATGCGAAAAGTGTTGGTTTTTTCGGTAAAGATTTACAAAATGGAGGGTAATTTGGGACATATCCAAAAATTGATATTCTTTTTCACTCGTTCATGTTTATATATATATATACAATTACTTTGACGCGTCTGTCGCTTTTTAAATGGAGGACATGATGAATGGAAAAGTCAAGGGATGAATGTTGAAAAAAAAAATATGAGTCGACGTTAACATGCACCATAATCGAGAAAATATGTTAAATAAACTATTATTCAAAGCGATATTCGTAAATTTTAGAAATGGAATATATCGGGCGTGGTATAAAAATATATTCGATCTATCTATTCGATATTTATTTAGCATAATTGATGAAAAGAAAAATAGAGAATAGCTCTAATATACTTTTTAATATTCATGCGGCTTTTTGCCTTATGGATTTCTGACTTGTTTCAGTTCTTGGCATACTATAAAGATTCACCGCGGGGTAAACTTTAAAGTTTTTCGCTTCATATTTTACTGTAAACACCAGTGTCATTTAACTAAACTTAAATTTGGATTATGTTAATACTTAAGCAACTTTGCGTAGTTAAGCATTTAAACGTTCGGAGAATTTAGTTAAAATTTTGCACTTAAAATGTATCCTTTATTGGAGCGTTTCGAAAATTTAATATCATTCACGACACGTTCTAATTTATAAAGTATTATAAGATTTTGATAAAGTTGAAAAAAAAATATATATAAATAAATATATTTAATTTCTGTCGTAAATGAATTGCGCCACAATTAAAAAATATTATAATTTTAATTTAAATTTAAAATACCGCAATATTTACTATAACGATAAATTCGTGATAAAAGCTAATAAAGATTTGTGTTATCATTATTTTTTAAAGTTACTAATAACTTTCAGCACGTTTAAAAATATATATATATATATATATATATATATATATATATATATATATATATATATATTTCGTATTTTCACTCTAAAATATGAATCCGTTGAAACTATATATGAGTTTAAAAAAAAAGTTTAATTTTACTTAATTGTACGAAAATATTTTGTCGTCGTTATTCGTTGGAAGACATTTTAAGTATTTACGATAGAAAAAAAGAGTTATTTCTATAATTACATTTTTTGTGCTTTTAAATTTCTTTTATTATTTTTATAAAATATATAGAATATTCATTTAAAAATATGTGAAAAAAATTGTTTACAACTATGGTTAGAAATTGATAAATTGCTTTGTGTAAATTAATATATAATTAATTTTCTTCAAAAATATTTTGTATGAAAATTCTCAGCATATTTTCATCGATTCTAATTTTGTTTTGTATATACAAAAAAAAAACGTTTTTATTTATTTAATAATGATGTATCGTTTTGACGTATTTATTTATACAATCTTAACGAATTACGGTGGCGAAATAAAAATAAATAAATAAATAAATAAAACGCAAGTCGAATAACGATAAATCTTATTCGAGCACGCCATAATTTAGAAATCGTATTTAGATATATGATAATATATAAAGTAAACGTAATAAAAACGTCGAGTTGGATGAATCTGAATTTTTATTTTGTACCACTTTACATTCCCAAAATATTCGACCCACAATGTATTCGTTATTGACCGCATTACGGAAAAACAAACTTCGATGTTAAAACGCGAAGGCAATCATGTAAATTGTGTTTCGTTCGTCCTGATTATGAAAAAGAGGAAAGTTGTTTCCTTTTTCCTTGTTTTTTTTTTTTTTTTTTTGAATTTCCTCAACCCCTTCAGCAGCTGGTTCCATTTAGCAATTACCACCATTGGTAATCGGACGTCGGCGGTCGGGAAAACTTTGTCGCATATAATTATAATATTAGATTTTATCACAGCAGGTGACTTAAGCTCAGTGCGGCCGGGGAAAACTCTTTCGCGCATATTTAGCATATGGAAAAGTTTAACGGTTCATTAGTAACATCTGTTAAATCTGCTGAAAGTTGATTCCGAGCATTCAACGCTGAAATTCGAATCGTATAAATTAGATACTGGCCACGATTTTTTACATCTGTTCGATTCGTTATGAGGGCGCGAATTGTAGCCGGACGATTTTTATTTCGGCGCCGTTTTATCGCTCGACAGTAAAATTTCATAGTGTTCATGTGAAAAACCGTATTCTCACGAATCAATCCGATCGTCGTGGGATTTTTTTTTTCCTATTTTGACTATTCGAAATGAAAATTTCGACGCACAGATGTTTTCTATGTTAACTGTCAAACGATTGGTCCTCTTTTCGACCTTTGAATCCTTTTATTTCAATATCTGAAAATCATTATGTTTTCAAAAATGACACGTTTCACTCTAGTATTTATTGAATTTCACTTTATAACTTTCATACAGCAACATAAATTTAACATGATTTTTTTCTAATTATTTTACTATTTAAGATACTATTATATATTCTAGAAATAATCATCTTTTCTATTCTTTAAAAGCAGTTATACAAAATTCCACTTTGTTTTCAACATTACCAACTCTTACTGCAAACGTATATGATAATCAGTGCAAAGTATTTATGCAAATTTTATAGATATTTTAGAAATTATATTATGCATTCTGAAGTTTTGTGTATAATAATTTATGGTATAGTCCAATTAAAAATAAAGAACAATTTAGTTTTTTAATATGGATACTATCAAATTAAATAAATTAAAATTTATCATTTAATTATATAAATACGCTTCTGAAACTAAATATTACGAATTATAAAAACGTGCTTTAATTTTAAAATTATTATTTTATATATAAATATATCACATTACGTAAAAACTTTATTACTAGTCATGCAACGTTTTTGTTATTAAGGTAAAAACTCATATTAATTAAACGTACACGTTGACAAAAAAAAATCTATAGAGAATATTTTTTTAATTGGTCAGTTCTTACTAGCTAGAGAGTGAAAAGAAAAAAAAAACTAAATAAATAAACGCGGCGAACTAATTTCACTTTTTGCGTGTTTAAAATGTGCGACATTTTCAGCTACATAAAATTAACACGTTTAATTAAGAGAAGTCTTTAATTATAATGCGAGAACTTTATTTTTTACGGACACTCTCGTAATTAAATATACGCGGTTGTACGCGTATATACACAAGTTTTTTTTTTTTAACACGAAGTGATATAATATCATATATTTTTTTTCTTTTCAGTGGAAAAAAATTGCATTAGTCGTTTTTCCGAGTCATCATGATAGGGCGTTTTTCGTTTCCATTTACCAACCGTTAATTAATATGTCGAGTTTATTCTTTCGCGTTTTAAAACGAGATATGTATTACGCGAAAAATTAAAATTGATTTTTTTTTAGATTATTCTTGAAAAAAAAACAGATTTTTCGACGTATCTATCGTTAACCGTCCGATTTTCCGACGCGCCGCACGCTTTTCCCGGTGAAAAGTGAAAATTTTCGCGAATTAGTCGTAATCGCGGTTTCGCACGGTCGAAATTAAAATTACAAATTCACGATTTACGACAAAAATTCACGCGCTAGTTTTAAATGCAAAATAGGCGGCGAATGAAAAAAGTTAGCGAGTTACGACTTCTAATATTTTCGACGATTTTCCAGGTTCACTTTTACGCCCCCCGGAGAGAAATACGCGGAAAAGCGAGTTATGTACTCGTAATGTATATACAAATTATTAACGCTGTTTTCTCTTGTATTTCCACTAAAAATAAATTGGAACGAAGTAAACGAAAATAAAATACAATGGAGTGAACAACGATATTCTGAAATATAAATATATATATATATATATATGACTAGCAAGTCATAAAATTCTACTGTCTCGAAATTATATATATCTATATACCGCATCATTCTAAATTATTACTATATATACGATTCCTTAATATGTTTATTCACAAAAGAAAGAAATATGTAAAAAAAATATATATTTTACAATTGCATAATTGTATTACATTTTGTAAGTAGCCTTGACCTTTTTCTTTTAAGATATTTTATGTTAATTTATTATTCCACGGTTGAATTAACATCTCAAAGGTCGGTCATCAAGTTTTTCTCAAAAGATTTAAAGATATCACTCTATATAAAAGGAAATTTCAAGTTTATCTCGGTACAACATTGAACCGTAAACTACCAAAGAAAGCTTCGTATGCAATATTTTTTTTAATAATTCACAAATTATATATTTTATTTGATAAGTGTCTATTTATATATTTTTTAAAATTTATAAGTCTTAGCATATTGTTTAAAAATCCAATTTTTACATTATTATAATAAAAAAATCATATTAAAAAAAATAATGGAACATTTGAATAATTTTTCTCATTTGCATCTGTAATACGAACAAGTTACGTTTACATGACGTTTTCAGAGTTATTTCTATATATTTTTTTTCCTCACAAAAATGAAATTTTTTCGGAAAAGTTTTTCGTAAATGAGATTATAAAATATTAAAATTTTCGCACAGCATATTTTTAACACGTACCAATCTGAATTCAGAATATTTTATATATTCAAGACCCAACTTATGTTCTAAAGCTTATTTATATATGTGCACGCGTACAAGTATATGAAGGCTCGCACACGAGAGAAAAATATAAGTTATTTGACATGGTTAAAACGCCATTATGGACCGGTGAAGGCAAAGTTTACGACGACGGGCCGCATCCCTTAACTGCGGCCCTTCGCATATTTTTCGACTTAACAAGTCTTCGTACTCTCTATACTAACATCCTCTGATTTATATCTGACCCACTACCGGCTGCACGTATGATATCTTTCGAAGATTTTCTCCGGTTTTTCTTTCCACCCCCTTACACATGTATATAAATATATATATATATATATATATATATATATATATATACATATTTTATAGGCTTCGAAGCATGTGAAAAGCGTGGAAAAAGCGAAAGCTGAAACTTTATATAACGCAGCATTTGTTGCCGCACCCTTAATGATTTCACGATAAAATAATGGGGCTATAAAAATTATTGATATTGGTCAACTGAGATTTATATATCTGAGCTGAAAAATTGTGTTTTCTTATGGAGCAGTTTAAGATCGATTCCATACGTATAAGCATCGTTTTTTATGCTATATAAAATATGTAGAAAATTTATGTAACTTGAAGAAATTTTTTGATAGTTTAAGAAAATTAATTTATTGATCTAAATAAATAATATATTTTTTATATTAATTTGGTAGATATTTTTTCTTCTTTAAGTATAAGGTGATCAATCGTCCTCTTTTTATAAGAAAGGATCTTCTTTTTCAAGTAGCGTCCCCCTTTTTGAAATTTGATTTTTTTTTAATATATTTTTGTTAGGCAAATTTTGAAAATATCCAAATCAAAAAAAAAAAAAAATTTCGGAATCGACTACTAAAACGAAGATTTTTAAAGATTTGATCTCAAAATGGAGGACATTTTTTTTGACAATTTTCAAAATTTCCATTGCTTTTTATATTATATTCAATTTCAAAATTGTTCCAACCAATTTCAACTTGTTCTCTATTTCAACGTAAAAAAATCGATAAATTTGTATAAAATAATAATTTTTAAAATATACCAACATTTTATACGAATCATTTAAAAATTTTATAAAACCAATTCAATTTCATGCACACTTAAATTTTCGATATCGCCTTCAAACATCAAACATTGATTTTTTTTCTAATAAAATTTACGGTACTTTAATCAATTTTTCAACAACAAAAAAATATCATTCATTACATAATATTCTAAATATAATATAACAATATATTAAAACCTGTTGAATATATCACTATCAATATAAATATATACATATTTTAATCAATTATCGACAATTATTCGATTTTGACATATTTCAATCGTACGTCGAATTCCTATTTACATTCCATTTATGCAATGAATGTAATCGAAAATATGACAGAATCGACTATAATTATTAATCGCATTGCCTGAGAGCCTCTTCGCGAATAAATCCAATTTTAAACCATTATCAACGGGAAATCGAACGTTTCATTTCCGGTACGCGAATTCCGATTGTATTCCGACACTATCATTGTTTCGCGTCTATTATTTTTATCCACTGTGTATTGTATATATACATATATCAAACAAACTCATTCTATTATTATTTCAACATAGTGCGACTTCATTTATTCACGTTTTTTTTTTTTTGTTGTATTCGCTTTAATCCCGTGTATAAATTCATGTTTACGACGAATGCTCTGTTGTTATATAAAAATATATACATATATTTTTGCATATAATAAATCGTCGGTTTTCGATTCGTTTTTAACGGTTATATATCGTATATATTTATATATATATATATATATATATATATATATATATATATATATATATATATGAATATAATAAAACGACATGCATAACAGCAAAGTTCTTAGTGTCTTTAGCCTGTCGTAAATTTAACTTTATAGGAGCAAACAGGTATTCCTCGATATATGTAGACCGCGTCGTAAATTGAAAATTCCTTCTGTCGGTTTCGCAATACAAACTATATTTGTACTATAAGTTCGTATAAGGAAATTTGCTCGGTTTACACGATATTTTTACTATATTCCTTTAAAAATATTTTATTTATATTATCTATAAATTTATTCAAAATCCTTTATAAAATAATATATTTTATAACCGTATATATAAAAAGAATTCTAAATATATTTCATTATACGAATTTAAAAAAAATATATTTTTGGATTAATTTCATATTTTTGGAGGCCAAAATAGAGTACGAAAATAGTTCGTACATTGAGGTACCACGATATTTATATTTTGCATGATTATTATATTAAACTAATAATGGACAAACTTTTACAGGAATAAACTAAAAAAAACGTAGGGAAATAATGTAATTTATTGTAAAAATAAATGATATATTGTATAACATCCGCATATAAAAGTTTGTTAAAATATTTTTTTTATTCAATACAAATATTTGATAATAATGAAAAATAAATTAATATTTTTCTTAAATTTGCAGTTGATCTTAATCGTTAATGAATATTGCCTTTGGAAAAGCAATATTGTTCATTGATTAATAACGGAAAATTAATTCTATGTGTCGTTTCTTGCGTAAAATTACTTAGCAATATAAATAAGATTCCATTTAAAAGAAATTAAATACACGTTCAAGGCTTTCACTGTAATATTTATTCAAGCCTCCGTTAAACCCCTTGTGAGCTTTCGGAAGGCAGATTAAGAATCACTGAACAAAATAAATACCGTCTATACTACTAATTATTGTACTTTTAACTAAATGGAAAACGTTCGTTTGTATTTATTATAAAATATAAAATACACAATATAAAATTTCATTTTATAAAACGTAATTAATCAAAACGGATTCGGTTGACAGCGAAAACAAATAACAACCAAACTTTTTTAAGACGACTACATAACTAAAAATACGAAAAAAAATATATATACGACGTCGTTAATTATTAATTTATTATTTACATCGACGCGATATAATAAACTAGATAAAATTTCGCAAACTTTATGCGGAAATTAATATAGAGGGTGAAAATAAAATAGAAATAATAACTCAACCCAACCTTCCATATTGTGTACGGCAATATATATATTTCATCTCGAAATTATTCAAATACAATTATAAATGAAAAATTTATTTGCTTCAAATTATACGAACGCCGGTTGTGTGTATGTAAAAATATGCAAATGTTATATATTTTTCAAGTTTTCCACTCAACATTTGCTCAGTCGTTATAATATTCGTCTACTTTTACCGCAATTACACAACCGTTTTCATATTAACGCCGCTCTGTATTTTTCTATTTTATTATTATTATTATTATTACTTTTTCCACTATTCTAGAACGAAAATAGTTCCACGACCACCTGAAACCAGCGCCTGTTCTTTCAAAGTTCACATTTATATACACTATTTTTCCGCAGCACATTCACTATGCACCAAATATGAACCCACTTCACAAACAATATATTGTTTGTAATACTTTTTTTTCATTTCTACCATTATTTTATTATATTTATTTATTTCAAAATTTGTATTATTATTTTTTACAATATAAACATAATAATAATTATATAAATCACATATTAAAACAATTTTAATAATATCTAAATATCATATAATTTTATTGCTTTATACTATTCATATATATATATTTAATAATTATTTTATAAATTATTCTATAAAGATTGCCTTAATAATATTTTTTTTCTTGCAATAAAAACGATTAGTTTTAAATATAATCTGATTTTAAAATACATTATATATATACAATAGGGTCATTGAAATGTTTGAACATCATGATATTTAAATTACGAGAAGTGTTTAACTTAATCTCCAAGGTGCAATTACCGGAATATTCAATGGCCCTTTTCTCTTATTATATATATAAAAAGGTGTCGGAGAAGGAGGACAGTTTAATAAATTTATTCAGTAATTTACCGTCCAATGATATATATATATATATATATATATATATATATATATATATATATATATAATGTCGTATAATTAAACTAAAATAAAATCTTCAATTTTATCAAGATTTTTCATATATAATACTGCAATCAAAAAGTAAGGTGAAATTTTTTATAACATTTAAATTCTTTATTTATTCTTTCAAAACAATTTCATCTCCTTCAAAGTAATTCCAGTTTATAAAACGCACTTTTGTCAACGCTTTTTCCTGTTAAAGAAACAGTCGGAAGTCTTTTTCCGGTATAGCCTTCAAGACCTTCATCAATTCGGTTTTTATCTCCTCGATCGTGTCAAAACGGCGTTTCCGCATTAAACTTTTGAGTTTGCTGAATAGCTAGAAGTCGCACGGAGCCAAATCAGGCGAATACGGTGGTTGCGGAACGATATTAGTCGAGTTTTTGGCAAAGAAATTCGCGAAAAATCATATATAATTGTTTTGCGAATAGAATTTTCTTAAATTTTTTCACAACATGAGCTTTTCGTTGTGCGTTTTGTGTCTTGAAAACATTTTTCTCGCCGGTTATAAATGAAAAGGCTTTCGGCGCCGGACCGGTCATACGAATTCCTGAGGGATGTTTCCTTTTTTTTTCCATTCTTTTGAAGAAAATAGTCCCCCGGAGCACTTATGAAGATATAAAACGGTAAAAAGTGAAAGGGGGACAAAGGCTTTATTTCATGTGAAAATGGAGGATTATGGCGTGCCCCGTCTGTAACATATATCATCTATATTAGCGTGGTCAACTCTAATGAAAACTGCACGCAACATTATATACCCTCTTCATCATATATAATTAATAATAAAAACGTGAAATTTTATATCAACTCATTTTGTATTATATACATTATTAAAACATACGTTTATTATTATTATTATTTTCATTTAACTGTGGAAAAATTATAATTTAATTATAACTTATTTATTGCGACCCGAAATATCTATAAATCATTCATTTAATTAATGTATAAAAATACAATATATCTTATATATATAATAAAATTTGTCAAAATCTTATGTCTGATATATATTAAGATATACATTTTTCAAATATGAAAAATCATAAAATTAATTGAATAATATAAAAATGTAAAATTATTTTAATTTTATGTAGAATTTGAAAATTAAATATACTTTAAAAATATTTTGTAAATAATATGAATTTTTAATTGTGATTTGTTAATTGTTTAATTGTTTTAATAAACTAACACTGTTATACATCAATAATTATTTTCAATAATTTTCCAATTTTAATTTAAATATAAAAGACATAAAAAGGTAATAGCTTTTTTAAATACATATTATAAAAAATATACATATATCTAATTTTTATAAATTTTCAATAATTCATATAAATTAAATTAAATTACTATATAAAATTAAATATACTATGAAAGTAACTAAATTATTTAGAACGTTTAATTATAAAAAAAAATATGAATAAATCAGTGATGTGATTATAAATATAAATATTTCTTTTTTGAGTTTAGTATTATATTATTTCAATTGAACCGAGTCGCCAGCTCTACGCCATAACTCAAATTATTATTACACTCTGAACAAAATATACGCACTGTGATATTTTATTATAAATAAATAAATAGCGTTGAATAAGTTTATTCAACGATATGAAACATTCAACGTTTGTAAAATTTATAAACGACGCGTGTAATCGTTTCGCGCTAATAGGATTATAGATAAAATGATTTATAGACACGAGGCAACAACACAACGAGATCGACAAAAAGAAAATATAATACATACTTTATCGGCTCCATTAATGTCCGGGATCATCGAATTGAGCGAAATTGATAGTCGATTTATTGCTTCGCGTCGGTAAAATAAACCACAATAAAATAAAATATATAACCGTTCACGTTTTAATCGGCCAAAAGACGTGTAATTCTTTCCTATATATATATAATATAAATATAGATTTTTTTTTGTATTTCATTTGTAATGGAAATATATTGCGGCGTATTTCAGATTTATATGCGATATGTCTCCCGTTGAATTTATGCGAAAGTTGAAAAATAACGAAAGTCGAAGATGGTATATTTTTTTTTCAGAGAGACGATCCGATGGAAAAATATTTTAAACGATTTTTCCATAATATATACGATATTTTTTTATTTTTTTTTTTGAATATTATTTTTCAATGTCACAAGTTAATTACAGTAATTGATAAATCGCGATATAATTAAGATGTTAGATTGCGTATTTTTTATTTTTATTAATGATCTCTCGTGGGGGGGCGGAGGGCGAAAAAAAAATGCTGGAAAAAAAAGAGTGTTACAGTGTGAAATAATCGGTTTCACGATAATAAAATAAACGATTTTCTTCGTATAATAAAAAAAATTTCATTGCCATAAAAGCTTTGACGATTAAGGGCTGTGTAATAGCTATTTTTTTATATTTCGCTCCTCTTCGGACATTTGTGAAAGAAAAAAAAACACTGAAAACGCTGAAAAAAATAAAAACGTATTATATTTCACATTCAGATGTTCTGAATAATCTTAAATTACACGAATATAATATCGTCGAATAAAAGACAAGAAAAAAATTTTTTATATATGTATGTACAATTCATTTCAAAATTTTACGTGATATATTATTTTATTAATTCAACATTATATTAATTATATATTTTTTTATAAAATAGAACACTTACACTAATATATAGATGTATGAATAAAAATTTATATAATATATTTAATGAATGATCGCATCTGAAAAAATATATATGGTAATGCATATTATAAGAACCTCTTAAAAAGTGGGTCGCAATTTTCATAATCAAGATTCGTGACCCATATCTTGAAAAAAAAACAAAAATTCACCGTTGAAATATATAATTATTTCATATTATTATATTTCACTGTAAAAAAAAAATTCACAAACCTTCTTTTTAAATCTTTTCATATTATATAATACAGATCAGCTGGAATAATCCAAAAAAATATATATGATTTCTGTGTATTATATAAATATTAATTTAATATGAAATGATATTAAAAAATTGTAAAAAATAAATATGAATTTTTAATGTATATATATATAGATATATATTTTAGTTAAGAAAATAGGAATTAATATCAGATAAATTTAGTATACTGTAAAAGGTATTATTATCGCTAGATAAACGTTTGAATTATGCGCTACCAATAACCTTCCATTATTCGATCTCTGATTCTGAGATTAATTAAGATAGGATATTGTAGGATTGTCCAATATCTCGGAAAACATATTACCAATTAAATAGGTTTAAATAGTATTAATACTAGTAGAACGAAAAGGAATTAATTGACAATCCGCTTTTGCAAATAATCGTTTTTACAAAAGTTACGCAGTCTCGTTTATAATGGGTATTCGTTGTTACAGATTTATTTATAGCTGTGTAGATTTTCGATTCAAAGCGTCTAATATATGTGTCATTAAATTCTAAAATATATTTTTTTTATATATAAAATATATATATTTTAATTCAACAATATAAGGTTATGTAAATTGTAAAATATTTTTATAAATCATGGACATCTCTCGAGATTTTAATTTCGCGTAGCGCAAGGGCGAAATAAATAAATTTCTTTAATTAAGGAAAAAAAAATATAAACGCATTCATTCATATCACTTAAGGTTTAATTTAATAATTTCCTTTACGGTCGAAAGTTCACGGTTTTAAATCTCTCGTCAAATTTTTCATCACGTAATTTCAAAGTTATTCTTAATCAACGTTCAGTCGTAGTGAGTCGTTTGCTGCGAAAAGTTTTCGAAACTTTCAAAGATCGCCTCCTAACAATGGCCTCGCGTAACTTTGATGCACTTTTTTAATATCACGTAGCAAAGATGAGGAAAAAAAAAAGTAGCTAAATAATAATATTTCATCGAGGAAAATTTCGAGACAACGAAAACGTAAACTTTGCTCGAATTTTACGACTCGCCGCAGTGCTATCAATAATTCATCCGATGGAAACTTTGAATAGGTTTTTCATTTTAAAATTATACGCCTTCGTTCGCAAATTTTCCGCCGTTAAGTTTCCAACGGATAAATTTGAATATTGTGTTTTTTTTTTTTCATTAATTATTTTTCCGATCATTTATTGTATATATATTTTACTTATATATAAATATTTCATTATTTTCAGATAGTTCGAAAAAATATATATATGAGAAGAGTGAACTGCGCTTGTCGTTGATCGCCGTTAAACTACACGAAGAATAATGATACGATGTCAAACTGTATCATTAATAAGAACTATTCATGTGAAATATTGTGCGAAATAAAATGTGTCAACCGTAAGCAAATGTGATTAATCATAAAAATTAACAATAAAGGAAGTATTTAAACTAATATCATAATAGCATGCAACTCGTAATAAATCAAAAATAAAAGCGATCTATCAAACGTTTGACTGGGACGTGCTCGATAAATTTTCTACTCATACTTTATATATATATATATATATTTAGGGGTAGTATATTGTTCTCTTGTCGACCATGTACGTGGAAAGTAGTCGATTTTCGTGTTTGGTAACATGGGAAAATACGGTAATTTGTGTGGACAGTGCGAATTAAACATTTCGAAACCGGTATTGTGTACCGGTCTCGTGTTGTAAAGTAGTTAAAATTTATGTATAAAGTTAAACAACATCAAAAGTACCCACCGGTAACCAGTAACATAGGATGGTGACGTAATGTTCCCGTCGTCCTGTCGCCTGTTCTGCGCGGGTTTCCTTCTCTGCCTTAGGATATCTTCTTCAACGACAGGTCAGTAATGTATTATTATATTCGTTAAATCGAACTATACTAGTGTAAAATTTATCATTCATTCATTATACACTGATGATGTATGGTATATATATTTATATCGAACGTGTCAAATTCGTATCGTGTTGCGGACCTCAATGAACTTTTGTATACCGAGTTGTGAGCCGCACTGTTCAAAAAAAAATATAAAACGATTATATTGTATTTCCTATTTTTTTTTTCATATAGAAAATAGAAATATTCCATATATACCAAATTACAAGCGTTACAAACTTGATATACGAAAAATCATTTATAATTAATTTAAACTGCATACTACAACTTTATTAAATGGAACTATTATACATATATAATAAATAAAAAACAAAATTTACTTTTAAATATTAATTTTGTATATGTTATTAAAAATAGCACAGCAATGGCCGCGGACCGCATTCTGTCTGCGGGCCTTGTGTTCGACATACCAGAATACATATATATATATATATATATATATATATATATATATATGTGTGTGTGTGTTTAATATAAATAAGTTTTTTTATTTAAAATATTGTTTTGTTTTATACAATATAAAACCGTTTTCTATATAAAATTTTAACTTTAACAAATGTAGAATAAAATTTTAAATTATTTTCTATGTAAAATAAATAGTATGAAATATGAGCGTCTCTCATATTTGAATACAAATATAAAGTTTTAAATTATAAACATTTTCCCGTGTTATAACAATATTAAATTATAACTTTCTTAAATATTATAAACTTGTTTTTCTTGATAATTAACAAAAAAAATAATAATACTCTATATATAATTAAAAAAAACTGTTCAATTTAATTTATATACAAAAAATACATAAACAATTTCATATTATATATTTTTTTTAATTAATGTCATCAATTATACGCTAAATCGTTATATAGTATATTTATTTAATAGATATATGTGTAATATTTTAAAATAATGACGTTTTAAATCAAAACCATTAAAATTTTTAAGCTATTAATTAGGCTTATAAATACGTTTCGACGAGCTAAATTTATTTTAATGGATCATACTATAAATAATTAATGCATTTTACGAACATCAGAAAAGTATTAATTAATAAAATATTTTAATGTTAAAATATACGAGGAAAAAAAAAATTCTCTTTTTATATATAAAGTTCAAAATTTAACTGAATTTTATTCATTGTGTCAATCTTGAAAATATTAGTAAATACGTAAGATTTTTATGAATATTAAATAATATTTTATTTTTATTTGTTTTTTAAAGATCAATTAAATTAATATAAAGCTTTAAATCATTCTTTAATTTGCACCATTAATCGTAGTAAGAAACGTATATATAAAAATTTCGAACACGATTCGAGTGAAAAATTTACGATTTTAGACGTTATCGATTTTCGAGTATTTCGAATGTTGAAAATTCATTAGAGAAAAAGCCTTGAGCGGAGAAAATTTTTGAATTTCACCATCTTCAAAATATATATAAAATAGATATAAATAATGTAATAATTCGATTTTACATTATAAATATTATAGATCTGTAAAAAAATATATACTTATATAATATGATTGAATAATGTTCAAATGTTACACATTTTTAATATGAAATAATATTATATATGGATTACATTATTCGATATGATAATGTTTCACTTGGCTTACATGCTTTTTTTTTCAGATATTACATTTTTTTCATATCTTTTCATTTATATTCAGGATTGAAAATCGTATTCGTCTGAAATAAAAAAAATAGTTATTTTTTTTTACATCACGCATCGCATATGTTTTTTAATCGTCTGTCATTTGGAAAACATCACATTTTTTACATTCATATATGACATTTTTTTTCCTAGACCAAATAGAGAATATCACTCATTTTTTTTTCATATTTATGCAAACATGAATGTCAATATTCGCATCATTTATGTACAAAGAGTTGTACATGTTTTTAAAATACTCTTTCATACCAAACACATATATTAATATTTGAAATATTTTCACGTTAAAATATTTATCAGTTTTATTTTATTTATTTTTTTTTTCAGATAAAAATTTTAATATTTTTACACGAAAACAAATATATTAATATTATTGCATCATTCTATGGTGAACTCATAAATATATGACTATATAAAAGTTTCTTGCTTATTTTTCATACAGAAAAACGGGCAAAACGTAAACTTGTTGTTTTAGTTTTTTTATTATAGAAAAGACAAAAAAAATATGAACTATTTTTGGGGTTCTTTTATTAGTAATATAAAGAATGGCGGTATAAACAAAGTTTTTCTTTTCATATATTAAACTAAAATGTTAGCCTAATACATACTAAGTCCCTTATTCATATACTGGAATATTATCTATATTTTCATTTTTCATCTGAGATATTACAAAAAAGAAATGCAACGATAAATCAACACTTAAAAGAGAAATAAATTCGTAACTTTTTCTTTTGAAATAAATTTAGTTAAAATACATTCTTCGTCGTATATATATATATATATTTATATATATTTTTTTATAATTTTGAACCCTTAATATTATGGAATATATAGTTAGATGGGTTTAAAGGCAAGACATTCCATTCCGTTCGTTCCTCGGATATCTCTTTGAACTCTCATAGTTTCATATTCACACCTACTTTTATAAACGTTTATATATTAATAAATATTTATTTTATTAAATAATTATAGGTTTACTCAACTATAATTCATATTACATAATTATTTTTCTTTCATAACATTATTTTTGTCCAATTCTTCGAACATAAATCATTCTGTCATCGCTTCTATTTTTGTTCCCACGAATAATTATCAAAAATATGTTTTGTTATGTATATATTTTTTTTCTATAAATATATTTTTAAATTATTATATATATTTATATATAGAACAATGATTATAATAATAGTTAAAATGAAACGAATATCATTTATATAATATATAAATCGCTAGCGTCTGTGAGAGGTGGAGGTGTACCTTTTTTTTTCGTCAAATACAACTTTATTTTTAAAATTAAATCTTAAATTATCTTTAAAACTAAAAATATAGATCCTTAACATATCGACGTTTAACTTATTACTATATGATTTCATGTAAAATATTGCAGCATTTACGATTCAAGTTTGCTTCGATTTTGACAGTTGGTTTCTTATATCATATAATACTTTTCAGCTGTACAACTTTAACAGTCTTCTAGTTAATTATTATTAAATTATTTATAAACGTACAAATTTCGTATGCGTTTCTCATATTTTTCCAAATTATCATAAATCAATCGTTTTTCTTTCGGAAACATGATATATTCTTTATAGTTTTTCTATAGACCAGTGTAAGCAAAGGCCATCAAAAAAACAGAACATTCCAATTCATTCGATCTTCAGTTTTCCCTTTGTGCTTTCATAGTCTATGTATTCACACTATTGATACTAGCATACATTTATATAAATATACGTGTGTGTGTGTGTATGTATGTATGTATGTATATTCACGTACTTTGTACATATTTTTTTTTCTTTTTATTTTCTCATACAACGTACATACCACCCTTCAGTCGGAGGTCTCCAGAGGGCAATGAGGGGGAAAAACTGGTGAGTGGAATCAAAGATCACGCAAAACTAGCATCACGTACAACTTGGGGATTCAGGGCGCGCCCCGGCGACAGCTGTTGTTCCAAGGCATTGGAGGTTCCAAGGGTGGATGTGACGACCTGTTTTTGTTCATTACAAGCAACCGACTCCCTTCATAAGTATGAGAGCTTCAGGGGTGGTCAAAGTTCACTTTGTCGACACTCGTATAAGAAAAATATGCTGCGGTCCGGGTGCGTCAGTTCGTTAAATTTTATTTTTCCACCGTCGTCACGGGGATGAATATCCGCCGGCTAAGGTCTGAAAAACTCATTGTATATATATATATATATATATATATATATATATATAGAGGGGGTGGAAAATAAACGATTGCCAACTACACTCAGACTTCCGATTTGACCCCAGTGGTCCACGAGATGTATAGTGCGGTGCTACTGGGTACATTTTCGTCGAAAAAGCGAAGAAGTAGCTTTTGTAAATAAAAGTGGTCCTTTCGACAAATTAAGACCCCCCTAAAGGTCGTCTCGTTGAAGAACGTTTTAATTAAATAATCATTCAACGTTATCTTTACTTTCGTCCGATCTTAATTTTGGATTACAAGACAATATAAGATAAAAATTTACATATATTTTTAACATATATCGTTTTAATTAATATTCAATTATTTTATTTTAATTTAAAGTTCTATTCTTTATTTATTTATTAAACTATTTTTCTTATTATTTTATTTAATGCGACACTGTACATATTATATTTTACAATATTAAATTACTTTAAAGCTTTTACAAATTTATATATCAAATAATCTGAATTCAAATAAATTCACAAAAGAACAATACTTCTGTCGATTATTAATTATTTCTGTAAATTTCATTTCAAAATACGCTTTATTAAAATCGAGATATAAATTCTGATAAATTTTCTCAAATTTCATATTCTTCGAATCCGTTTTTAATTTCATTATTTCTCTGAATTTTATATGTCAACAATAACTTTTATCATTTTTTACGTATTACAGTATCACGTTTTTACATTATCTATAATATTAAGCATAATATTCATATTATTATTGAATATTCCGGCAGTTGCTTGTGTGCTTAATGCTTTTAATAATCTAATACAAAATGCATACGTTGCGGTTTACGAAAGGTTCAACATTACTTACGAAGTTAGCTCGACCCAAATTGATAAGGTCAACCCAAAGAAAGTCGCCTAACTGGTAAATTTAATTCAAAATTCATCCAGTATAATTAAACCGAACGTTTGTATATTCTATATAGAAAAAAAAAGCAGTAAAAATTCGTAATCAAAAACGATATACCGTCTTTGTTGGCTATGACATCGTTTTTATTTCAGTCAGTGAATAAATTATAATAAGATCGCAAGAAAAAATTTGACGATCGTATAGATTGGTAAAAAAAAAAGAGAGCATTTATTCCGATTTCAAAACGTTAAAGTCAAAATATTATCGGCAAATCGTCTTACATCTAACGTCATTACGGAAGTTTTCTTTGATCCCGTGGAAAAAAAAGCGGCATGAAAAATAAATCGGATTGAATGAACCGCGCTAAAAAGAAAATCTCGAAGGCTTGCACGGATTTCTTTTGCAATTCGTCGAGAGTTTTTTTTTTTTTTTTGGAGGACTGCGCAAAATTTGCCAAAGGAGTATGCGATGGTGAAAAATAAATAAAATAAAATAAAATAAAAATAAAAAGACACCGTAGACTGTGTAAAAAACGAATCTAAAATCCTAGCAAAGTGAATGAAATTAAAAATTAAATGAAAGCAAAAAAAAAATATATACATATATAGGAAGTTTCAGTTGTCGAAGAAACACATGCTGAAATTCTCATATAATATGCAGGAAACCGACGACCCAAAACGTAGTTTCGGCAAACTAACGGTTGAAGAAACGAAATTAGTTATTTGTATGTATTATTCAAAGACGTGAAAACTTCCCTTTGTCTAATCCGATTCTATTCTATAAGTAAATTAGAACGATTCGAGTATGATATTAGTCTGAAACCGTAACTTTGAACGATGCCTGTAACTTACATGCATTTTCATCGTATGAATGTTAACTAAAAATTCACATTTCAGCTCTCGACTTATCTTTTAATATAATTGAACATTCATATTCGTTTGAAAATTTATAATAATGAAAAAATTCATAAATGATGATTATCATACAATGAAGATGTGGGCGAATGAAAAACCAATTATATAATATATATAGATAAATCCACTACAATAACTCGAAAAATTCAAGTATAATACCATTATTATATAAAGATTATTACGTCTATTTCTATTACAAACATTAAAAAAAAATGAGTTATTTTACATGATCATTATGTAGTATTATTTTTTAATAATTTTTATATCAATATTATTTTACGAAATTAAAACTATATATCTAGTTTTTCTTTTAATATATATATATATAAAGGTTGAGCGTAAACTTGATGACTTCATTCTATAAAAATAAAACAATATTTTGTATATAAAATGAATTCAAGGTCATAAAGAATACCTTTTTTTATCAAAAATAATTCATCTAGTTTTTTTTAATATATTTATTTTATTCTTTTCATTAAATATAAATTATTTACTACTTAAATTTATCTATGTATTTTTATATACTATATATGTACCTAGTTAATTGTTTAAAAAATATTATATTTTGTTATGGTTTATCATTTATTATAATATTAAAAAGATTTTTTTTATTATGATTAAAAAAAATATTTTTTCATATTTATACAGAAATTTAATAAATCAGACAATATATTTTTCGATAAAAAATATATTACCGAAAAATATTTTTTTAATATAAAAAAATACATTTAAAATATTATAAATTATTCATGTTTTAATGTTTATTAAAAAAAATAATAATAATCGTTAACGTGTTTTATTAAAATTTTCAGTTGTGAAACCGGAACAACAAAATTTACCACGCGGCGTCGGCGTCGGCATCGGCGGCGGCGGCGGTCATTTTTGGTCCGAATTTCCGGTTTATACTGAATCTTACGAGGACGTAGACGACGATAAACATCGCGAGGACAGCACACCGACTCCTGAGCCTCAACCCCGTTTCCTAGATGGAAACTCGACCAGCATTACCGCACAATTGGGCGGTAAAGTTACCCTTTCGTGCCGAGTCGGACACCTGGGCGATAAAACGGTACCAATTTCACCTTGTTATATTCAATTTCACGATTGACATTCAATATTCGATTTCATATTCAAAGCACATACACACACTCATATATATATAATAGAACCTTAATAGTTTTCAAAACGACACGTTTCTGAATATTTTCCACACAATGTTCAATATAAAATTGATATTTCGCAATGTAATTCCGTCTAGTGCTGAATTTTAAGTCACTTCAATATTATTAATAAAATATAAATTGTTATATCATACTAAAAATATTTTCAATAGATCGTATAATAAATATATATATATATATGATACAATTTAATATATATATTATGGATAAAATTGGTATTTTTAAGATATCTTGGGTTCGACGACGTGGAGATGAACTAGTATTGCTGTCAGTCGGAAAACTCACTTTAGCCAGCGATGGAAGATGGAGCCTTCTGGCTGTGCCACCCAGCGATTGGAAAATGGTTTTAAATCCAGTGACAGGCAGAGATCAAGGAATATACGAATGCCAAGTATCAACACATCCACCTATAGTTAGACAAATTCAACTGACTGTATTAGGTAAGTCGAACTACACATTTAATTCATATATTCAAAATAGCGCATTTCATATTTTAGATATACGTTAAAAAGTTATTGTGTAAACATGATAAAGTTTAGATAAGCGTGTAAGTTTATAATAAATAGCATGTTTTGCACGAATGCTAATTAATTGTTTAGAGAGTTAAAATAACGTTTGAATTGCAAATTTAATATTGCACGATATTCAGACGTATGAAAATTTAATTTTATATATTATTTTTCTACTCTGATTCATCAATCACCAATATGTAAACCTTCGTGTGCGATCTTTGAAGAAAATGTAAATAAAAAAATTTTACGATTTTTTTTTCTCTATTTGCCCGTTAGTCTATAAATATTTTTTCTTATTAATATCGAACGAACGCGCCGGAAAAATGAACCGGACGAGTGGATGAAAAAGTTTTTCCTCGTGTTATTTTGCGATTTCTAGTCGATCCTAGGTAATTTATAAGCCGAACGCGGCTTATCGTCTATTCGACTCTTATAGCAACAGACGCTTTAAAAAGTTTTAAGTCAACTTTATTATCGCCCGGCTCGTGCCCCCGAGTGTTCAACACATTACGTACTAGCTATCGAAGACACTCTTGGTCCGTGTAGATCTCATTAAGGAAACTCCCTCGGGGAGATTTTCTCCAATAAAAATTTTCCAAGAGAGTTTTCCACGGGCCGCTCAGGGCTATGGATTATTTTAAAAGTAATTAAGAATGTCCGCCGAGATCGAATTTCCATTATATTATACGTTACTAAGAACGAGCTTTTCGATTCGACTCTCGAAACACGCTCATCAATTTTTTTTTACACGACAAAGGATCGCGTAAAAAAATAATAGATTTCACACGTCAATCATTCTGATACAATATATCATATTTTGTCGACTCGAACTTCCATATTATTTATCCATTATACATATATAATAATAATACATCGACAAATAACCTAATATTATTATTTATATAAATAATATTATATAAGCGATATACGTATAAAAATTTAAGATGAAAATATCCGTGAAAATTCGTTTGCGAATATAAACGATAAAAATATTACGGAATGGTACGTTCTCATACAAATCGCTCATACATACAAACGCGCCCGGAAAAACGGCGAAAATTCGCGGAAAAACTTATTCTTTTCAAAACGCGTCACGTCTAATGACGCGTTCGAGTATCTTATCCGATTTTTTTTTCATCTGAACACTTTTCGCTCCTAAGTCGACTTTTCGAATTCATCAAACGATCGTACTTGATTTATAGTCGTTATTCTTTTTACCGGTTTTTTTTTCTTTAATATAAATTTATATATATGAATATAAAAATATATACTTATATATAATAGGTTTATATACGAGGAAAATCCGTATTTTTTTCAATACCGAGTATCCTACAGTCTTATGACATGTCACAAAGCTTTAGAGCAGACTCAAGTCGCATCCTACACCATACTAAAACATTATTTGAACCAAAAAAAAAAAGCTTACACACACACACACGCCTGAAAGAAAAAAAGAGGAACTGAAAAAAATACACGAAGAACAACAACAACAACAAAAGACTTTACAACACATATGTAGCCGTAAAGCCGACTTTTATGACATTCTTTCCGTCGTTCCCTTTTTTTTTATCTCTCGCTTACAACGAAACATCCGCTTCGTTATCGGGGATGATTTTTTCCGTTCTCGTTTTATTCTACATTTAACAATTCTAAGTTAAATTGCATCCGTATAAGAAAAGCGAAAGGGATGATTTTATAAGGGCGACAACTACGCTTCAGATTGATATAAAAATATATGCGTTTTCTTTCTATTTTTTTTTCTTTACGACGCACACGAATCTCGACAACTATTGATCGGTAAACTTTTACATAATGCGTATATTCTTATATGATAAATAAATATTTTGTATTAAAATAATTTTTAAAATAAATATATAAAGTATACAAATTAACAAGATTTTAATAATTAAGAAAAATGAACGTTAATATAAAATTATGCGAAGTTCAAATTTTTTTTATACCCCTTCCTCAAATCACCATTTTAGTAATATTATTATAATTTTATATATAATATATACTACCTATAAAATTTATTAAGTATTATTATTATTTATATAATCCAATTATTTTTTAAATTTATATATACATATAATAAAAATAAACATGCCATTTTTATTAGTATATATTTTATATAAGTTATTATCGATATAAAAAAACAATATATTTTTCTTAATTAAAAAATATATTTATTTATAAAAATTTTAATTTTTATTCATAAAAATAGAAATAGCTTAATTCCATGACCAATTCGTATATAAATAAATAATAATAATTTACAAAATAATCCCATATTTTATATATAATAATATAAATAATATTTTTCTAATCTCAAATACTTCAAAAAGCTTTAAAAATAATTGTTAAAATTTCGCTTTGTAATGTATTTATATTTATAAATACAATTAAAAGATTTTATCGAATACAATCGAAAGATTTTCAATTCGTTAAAAATAATACGCAAGACGTTTTCATGTGAAAAGTTATTTATCGATAGATATTTTTCCGTCAAGTTTATCCGCAAAAATTTCAATCGTTTTCTTAATTAAAATCATTTATACAATATATTTATTCACTGATCATAAAAATACAATTTTATTTAAAATAATAATAATAATATTTACTTTATTTAAATATATTAAATTTAAAAGAAAAAAAGAAACAACAAAAGTTTTAAGTTTGTGTTGCGGTTTTCGCAAAAGTTTTCGCGTTGTATTTTCCGCAAGAGTTTTTCTTTCCCGCTAAATGCCCAACAGTGTGTCCTAAATGCTAAAAGCGCATTAACGGGAACACCGTTCGAATTACCTAGCTGCGGCCTCAGGGCGGCCGCCCGGCAACTAATCATCTCGCGCGCTGCGACCCGCTTTTTAGCGATGAAATTTTCACTTTTATTCGCCCGTTTTCCCGAGAAGAAAATTTTTGTTTTTCCAACCGCCCGCCGAGAAAAAAAAAATACCGCACACGCGGGGAAAAACAACCGGCTTACAAATCCAAACTTTGATCATTTACCCGCAAACTTTAAAAAAAAAAGAAAAAATACAGGATATATATATATATATATATATATATATATATTTTATATATAATATCCACAAATTTGTGTGGCGATTTTATATTTCAAATTAAAAAAAGAAAAAAAACAGGCGATGAAAACTTTCATCTTACCTTTTATATATATTTTCGACATCAATTGACCGTTCAACGTAATTTTTTATATCGTATTTACCCTTTTGCATATTTATTCGTTTTTTTTTTCAAATCATTTAAGAAAATGATTTATGACGTTGTTACATTGACTAAATAAAAAATTTTAATTTTTTTCACATCGTTCAATCTTAATACAACTTGAAACAATAATAATATATAAATTTCAATTTATCAACTATTATTATAAACTGTTAATTTATAAAATTAATATATAAACTGTCCCCCGTTGTAATCTATATCATGATAAAACCAATCCGCTGTGCGCAATAAATCTAAAGATTGTTGCGTAAATCAATTTAATATTCGCATTAAAACGAAACTCCGGATTTGAATCGTTATATCTCATATATGTTACTATATGCAATATTTTATAATGAAAACTGACATTTTGAAACACGACATTTCAACACGTAAACCTTGCGTGTACTTTTCAACACTGTCATCGTGCGACATATTAATTCTCATTATTTTACTTCATACCACGTGATTAAAACAAATTATTTTTTTTATTATCTAATATATATAAATTTAAAAAAAATATTCTAAATTTCTAGATAACATCATACTAAATATTTTTCATGAATAATATTTTTGTAAATATATATATATACATATAAAAGTCGCCGGATTCTCTTCAACGAAAATATTCCTTTCTATAACAATATATTCTTTATAGTCACTTTTTATCATCCGACTTCCGAAAAAAACAAACATTTTTCTTCGTCGTATAGAACTACGAAACTAAAAAAAAAAACAAATTTTGAACCACTATATGTTGATAAACACATATGTTTTATCGCATTTAATGCGGGTTCAAAGCTTCTAAAACTGTTCGATATTTTACACTTTTATAATATTGCGCTTTTTACGGTGATAAACTTGTAAAAAATCAAAAATCGAACAATGTAAAATCCTATAAAAAGTTTTTTTTTATATTTTACAACACGCTAAATTTTAAACTATAAATGAAAAAAAAAGTCTATTTAATAATAAAATTTCAGTATATTTGATTTTAACAAATTTCAATTGTTAATATAATATGCAATTAAAAAAAACCATTATTTGTATTATGTTTATTAGTAATCTGTTCTAATATTATATTATGACTAGTATATTATATGCCAGGGGTAGCTAAACTGTGGCACGCGAACCATATGCGGCTCTTTGAATGATTGTTTGTGGCTCTCGATAAATATATTTCGGTTAACCATTTCATTTTTGTATTATTATATATTAAAAAAAAATATCTTTCCGTATTTGTTTTAAAATATCTTTTAAATTACTTGTATTAAAATATTTTTTAATACGTATTTAATTGCGGATAATGAAATATTTCAAATTTTTAAAAACGACTCAGACTATCAAAAAGCTTGGCTATCCCTGTTATATACAGATTGAATTTAGTTTTTAATATCAAATATATATGAAATTAAATTCAGTATAAAAAATATATATGTCACACCTGAAATATTTCAATTTTTGATTATAATATAGTTTTTTTTAAAGTACAATGATAGTAAAATAAATATATATTTTACCATGTATAATATAGAAAAAGCTTTTTTTGTGTCCAGATTTCCAGAATCCGAGCGGAAAATTATTCACATCACATTTTCACACAAGTTAATGAATAAACGTGTGCGCTGCAAATGAATGTTGTTAACAGACATACTCACACGTATATATATATATATAAATATAATGATAATAATAAAACATTGTCGACGGTGCAACCAGTTTCGAAACACTCTGTAGCTCTAGCTAGAGAGTCTGCGATAAGGAATATATAGAACACGAGCGTGCGTCAAGTCTATATTTGCATTTACATGCAGTATCCACCCACTGTCCCATTTACCCTATGCCGGTATGCGACCGGGAACGTGAATTTAACTCCCCTTTCAAAATAAATTATTAAATTTTCTGCAACCCACTTTTGCGCAGACTGCAAATGAACAAATAAGACAATTTTCCGGCCACAATCTCGTATAGTGAACACCGTTATCCGTTTATATATATATATATATATACATAGATTATTGTGTGTGTGTGCTCGGTTAAATTAATTCGTTTACTAACTTGCAGCGACATACACTCGTCCATGTGGAATATATCGAGATGGTAAAGTGCGATATCTGACAACACAGGAAATGCTCTCGACTATTTCGTCGACTTTCTATAAAAGGTTTCCGCATTAGAAATAAACAAACTTATCAACCGTGTTTCATATTATTTATGAAATTACTACATTTCACTTAAATATTTTAAATTTTAAACTATTTTAACAATCGTTAAAAATCATATATCGTATATTAAATATTGTGCATAATTGCAATTTTTGATTTTTGTTCATATTTGCTGGCAGACTTTAATACTTTAGAGTGCAACAACGGTTATTTGAAAAAAAAAATACAAATCTCCATTATTTATAGATTTAATTGAAAAATATAATTTAATGAAAAAGCGGTCGTATATCTATGAATTAAATTAAATTATATTCTAAAAATACCAAAAAATAAAAATATATTTTATAAAATTTTGTTAAAAGATTTGATGTTGTTCAATAATAAGTCACTGAGTGTTTCGTATTGAAATATTAATTACTCCCTCATTTTAATAAATTAAAGTATAACATTATTTTTGTATAAATTATATAATTATTACATATTTTGTTAAAAAAATAAATATGATTATTTATAATATATATATATATATATAAAATAATAAAATTATACTTTGATTTACTATACGATTCGTATTCATATTTAATATGCAGCTATATAAAAAGGTAGGACAAATATAATGGAAATTTTTTAGAAAATTAGAATAGCCTAAAAAGAATAATCTTAAAAATCTCTAATAATTGTTTTTTTGCAATATCAAAAGAAAAACAAAGTGCAAGAATTCAAAAAGGAAAATTGATTGAAAAAATTCAGATTTTTCAAATTTTACAAAAAACAGAATAGAAATTTGCAAAACAATAATATTTTACCATAATATAATCATAATAATAATTGGGCACCCTTAATTATTAGAGATGGGATCAAAAGAAGGGACGGAATTCGTTACACATAAACGAATTAATGTACACACACACACATACACACACACACACACACATATATATATATATATATATATATATATATATATATATCCTCGATAGGCAAGAACCAAAGTTCGGTCCGCAAAAAGCGAACCGGGACGAAAATGAAGAAATTTTGCGACAGAATTTCTGAAATTGTTTTCGTGCTCATTTCAGACACTGCTGAAGCCTTTCATATCCGCAGCCATAACATAATTTCTTCAGACCAACCCTTAATCCATTATTTTTGACGCGTGACCGTACTGCTTATTCTTCAACCTCGTTATCATATAAGACATATGCGAATAAACGATAAATATAATACTATTTTTTTACTAATTTATAATTTTAATTTATATATATATATATATATATATATATATATATATATATATATATATATATATATATATATATAATTAATATTTAATAAATACATATCAATTAATATTATAATAATGAATAGATATAAAAATAAAAACAATAGTATGTAAATTTTCATGTGTAGAATAAATGTAATTGATCGGTAAATAATTTGAAAAAAAATATAAATATTTTAAAATATTGAATATTTTTAAATTCACTCAATAAATTTTCTTTTAGTAATATAAAATATTTTAATTAAAAACTTATATCATTATATTAAAAAACTTTTTACTTAAACTATATTTTGTATTAAATTTTTACATCTTGAAGGACATTTTTTTTAATATTTTTTCTCGTATTATATTTTATATTTGAATCTAATTTATAAACTTTAAATTGCAATTTTTGCATTAAAAATGTTTCCAAATTTTATTTTTTTTTTGTTCCAGCTCACTAATCGGTTATTAAAAGTTTTGTTTAATCCTGAATAATTACTTAGTTTAAAAATAACAAAAAAAAATAGCATTTATTCAATGCATGCAACACGAAAGGCTTTCTAGTTATAGATAAATTGTGATTAAAATATAATATATTCCATACTTATTATGAATTTTTTTTTTTTAATATTAATTAACATACAATATTCACTTGAGTTATATTGATTGTGCGTATATAAATTCTGTCATGAAACACCTTTTCATTTTTAATTACGAAACTAATTAGCCCTTTGGAGAAAGTGTAAAGGAAAAAAAAATTAGTGTCTCAGCGAAACAATGACGACACCCTTCAATAAAACTTGTAAACTTTTCAAAGGGTACATTTCGCGTTAAATTATTTATTTAATTAGTTGTCGAGCGAGTTCACCGTCAAAAGCATTCCATTTTCGATTTAATATTCTCGTTGAGTTTTCATCACGCGGCTGACATAACATTTTCCTATTACCTGAATATTTACTTACGTCCTTTTCGCGGGGAAAACCTTGAGTTTTTATTGCGAATTTTCCTCCATTATATCGCGTGACTATCATGAAAACGTGTTGCCTTCTTCTTTATACAGCTCATGTATTTATTCCTTGTAATATTTCATACCGCAAAAATATTATTGAAACAATAAAAAAGTTTTTTTTTTCCCGGTACGAAATATAATACGTTGTCATTTATTTTTCACGCGCACATCTCGTTGTGATGCCATAAAATAATTATATCTCGAATTTTTGCCACACGTCTCACAACATATACGGCTTAATTCTTAGTATATATTTATTTTTATATAATACAAACAAATTTATCATATTCTAAGAACTCATTGTTGATGTTTTATATATTGGAAAAAAAACGGCGTTGATATCTATTATTCGTATGGAAGACTTTTAAATGCGCGTCGTGAATATTTAATAAAATTATCGTTAAGCGTGTAAAATTAAAATTGACATGTAGACTCTGAAATTTTACAATTCTTTCACATTTTGATAAGGGTTCGTCGCTTGAAATTGAAGAATGATTGAAATAATGTAATTTCACCGCAATATGTAAAGTTGGAACTATTCGAAAATCGAATTAGTAGACGATAGAAAATTACCAGCAAAAAATATACGGTGAACCGGGAAAAAATAAATTAAAGAAACGTATTTTAAAATATATTTGAAGAACGATATTATTTTTTTTCACATTATATTATATGTTTAGAATTTTCACTGAGGAGGAAAACCTTTCAGAAGAGAACACCATTCATGAATGGTATTTCGGAATTCGCAGATAAATTCCACAGTACCATTCTAAAACCTTCTTTCTACTACGACTTCTCTAAAACTATTTCTATGGTTCAATATTAAATCCCAAAGAAAATAATAATAATACTAGCAACTGTACTTAGAGCTGACGACTCAGTCAGTCTATGAAAAATTTCAATTTTAATATATCAGATAATTTAAGTTATTTTTATATATAGTAAAAATATGAAAGTATTTATATTTAGCAGTGATTAGATTTATTATAATAGTATTGAAAAAAAATATTAAGTATAAAAAGAATAATGTAAAATAAATCTTACGAGATAGATTTCATTTTTGAAATACAATATATTTTTCTAGGCCACCGTATTTCGGATGAGGAAAAGCCTGGAAAAAAATGTCACTTTCAATTCACGGCGACTACGTAGCACATTTCACTGTCGATAATATAATAAGTTGACATATATTTCCCACGAGAGATCAAATTGTGGTACGGTTTAACGTTAACCTGATGCCGAATAGCACACAAAAAAAACAACGTTTATACGCCGCGGACATTTATTTCCAGTAAAAAGAACAAAAATATATATGTTTATATATATCAAAATATAAAAGAAAATAGAATAATATAATAAACCAAAAAAAAAAAAAACATTTTTCTTAAGGAGAAACGTTCGGATTTGAACCCGCTGCATTCGGCCGTGCCTTTAATACGACACGGCCGTTTTATCACGCTCGTTTTAAGATTTATGACTATCGTGCGTTTCGAACATCATTCGGCTAACGCTTGTCGTGATATATTACCGAGGTTTTTCATATCTTCCACTCTCGGTTTCGGTTTTTACTCTCTCTCTCTCTCTCTCTCTCACACATACACACACACACACATACATACGCGCGCGTTATCTTCCAACGGGAAGCTTTCCCGTTACGGTTTTTCGGATTTAAATTAAGGACGGTTTTCGCTTTCGATTCGCGGCGAAAAGGAAAATTCGCCGGCGCGTTTAATTCGGTCTCGTGTCTTAAACTGGGAAATATGGGATGGGAAAAGCGGGAAATTTTCACGGTATACGAGGCGTGCGAGTGACGCGTGTTTTAAGACTCGCCGACGTCACGTTGATAATTCAATTTATGCACCCCCCCTAATATATGTCTAAATTTATTACTGATAATTGTAATGAAATACGAATATATTGGCAATAAAATTTATTATTATTATATATACTTTAATATTTTTTATTCAATATAAATAAACTGTTTACAGTTTCTGCAATAATAATAGATATTAGTAATTTTCCTATAAAATAATGTAATATAAAAAAACTCCAACCTATGTATTCGCCAGATATGGAACCGTGTGATTTTTTATATTTTCATAAATTGAAGATCGATAATATTTTTTTCAAATTTTACTTCTTAAATAAAATTAAGTTATTGATTTATTTTATATTTTATTAGAAAATTTTTGATTAATTTTATTTTCAAAACGCTTCGACGATTTTTTTCTAGAAAAATTTCATATTGTTACAAACTTTTGTGTTACTTTATTTAATTAATAATACAGTTTAAATATTAATTTATACAACATTTACAATATACATTAAGTTAAAATATATCTATTTTTAACTTTTCTCAAGTTTACCAAAAACCAATTTGAAATTCGGAAATTCTGAATTCCATTATTCCTACTTTAAATATTAACATGTAATAAATTATTATTAAAACCAAAATAAATAATGAATTCAAAATTATTTACGAAACATCTTGAAATTGTTATTATTCATTCACGAAAAAAGTAATATCTGTTCAAATTAAACATTAATATAAAAGTTTCGTATAAAATTAATCTTATGATGGATTATAATATAAAATAAAACAAGAAACATTCTATCTGCGCAAAATATATATTTTTTTTAATCGTTCATTTCGAAATATAAAATTTAATTAATCAAAATTTGAACCTAACGCATAATCAAAATTAAATTTGGCCAATGATAAAATTTCGACATAATCATAATTTACGCCGTTTAATTAGAAAACAATTCAACGTAATGAATGTAAAGACGTTAAATTAAATTACGAATTTATTACGTCGAAACGAATAAGGCCATCCGATTTTATTGGAAGAACTTCCTGTCGCTAATTTTAAATTCTATTGATTGTAAACGACAGGAAATTCAGTTCGATAAATTTAAATACACTTTCAATATTTTATATATATATATATATAGGCAATATACGTATTAAAAATTCCATATACGTTACAATTGTAAAAATTTATTCTAGTTTCATAATGAAAAATATATTATTTTAATATGAGTTTTTGGCACCATAGCCAAAAACTCGACTCATATCGTTCCGCAACCACCGTATTCGCCTGATTTGGCTCCGTGTGACTTCTGGCTATTCATCAAATTCAAAAAGCCAATGCGGAGTTTTCGTTTTGATACGATTGAGAAGTTAAAAATCTAATCGAAGAAGGTCTTGAAAGTATTTTATAAACAAATTCACTTTACTTTTTGATCACAGTGTTATGCAATATTCAAATAAAAATATAAATATTATTATTATGCTCGATTTTTATAAAAATAATATAATAAATACATGACATTCAACCCTCTATATATTCGTTATGGAAAACCAATGCATTTACTTTACGATATCATGAATATAAATTTTTGGTCATATATTTTTATTACAAGCTTTTCACATACCTTAACTAAACGTCCCCGATTTCTTAGCATATTTTTCGTAAATCTCAAATAGATCCATACACATTCATATTTATATTTATTAAATTTTTATATAAAAAAATATCTAATTATTATAATATAAATTATATATATTCACGTTACGTGTAATACTTATATTGATCGATTGTAATTAGTAGGGAAAAAGTTTCTACCCTTTTCCACAATTTTTTTTCTTTGGTCAATATGGATCTAACACAGATTCCTCTTTGAGATTACTGGATGTTTGCAAAAAAAAAAAATGAACATCGCGTTATTTTTTCTGATCCTCGCTGTATACGTATACAAATAAACCGAAGTCCTTTACGTAACGTGAACGTGAATGAACTTCCATAAAATATCGCCTGATTGGCGGTGTGGACCGGAATAAAATTTCGCTTTTTCAGCGGTCTGAAGATGTAGAGAAAAAAAAATAACCGAAAGACGACGTCTTTTTAAGAGATAAATTGAAGACGAAAAACATCTGACCGTAGCACAAAGGAAAAAAAATATTTCACAAAAAAAAAAATCGTCGAAAAAAGTGGAAAGTAGAAAGTGGAACGTCAGTGTCATTCAATGAACGCTGCGTTCGTTACTGTCGGACCATCATCAAACGGGAATTACTCCTCGTAAATCGCGCTGAAATTCTGAAAAAAAATGTATATTCTGAAAAATCGCAATCTAAGTCCGTGTCGTGCAAAACGATGATTCTAAAACTTTTTTATTATTTGAAAAAAAATTATCAAAAAAAAAAATGAATTCATTTCGCTTTGACTCGGTTTCATCGAAAAAATATTCTTTAGCTTTCTATGAATGAAAATATATATTTTTTTCTTTATAAATTAAGATTAAAAATATGTGAATACATTATATAAAATATATTTTTTCATAAATTTTTGACAAAATTTTCAACATTTAAATATAAAAATATTCTTGATTTTCAAATCACATCAACTTGTTTTATTTAAAAAAAAAATATTTTAAATAAAAATTTATATAATAAAAAAAATCAAAGCTTTTGAATTAAAACTGAAACAAATAAAAAAAATTATTATTTCTCGTAAAAAAATTATAAATTAATATTGAAATATTATTCATTTTATATATTTTATTTCGAAATGATAAATTATTAAAGCAATCTCGCGATAGTTGTAATTCATTCTGAAAGATTAATTGTGTATTAAATAATAATAATGTTTCGTTTTCTGACAGGTTTATCTATGTTTTTTTTTCCTATAACGCGTTTAATATTATATTAACTTTCACAAAGAGAACTAAATTAAATGTTGATAAAACTAAATCAAAAATTCTACGAAAAAGAATTATTATATATATATCGTTTTATAATACATAAATATGTAATTGAAAAATATGGTTTCTTTATATTATATATTAATATAAAAATAAAATATTTTATTTATTTCTACAGTTTTATTTATAAAATATTATGAATTTAATTTTTTTTTTTGAAAAAAATTTTTGAGTTTTCCAAAAAACTACTATAAAAATCCGATGCCAATTTACATATAACAGTTTAAAAATCGTCAATATAACGAAAAATAAAATACCTTTTTATATTTTTATTGCGTATAAAAAAAAATATATATTCATTTAATATACGACGAACCGAATTTCACTCTAATGAGGGTAAATAAAGGATTTAAAAATTTAATCCGATCACCAACCCCCCCTCTCCGCCTTCTCTTCCTATATCTGACCGTTAATTTTTTACGCTTTTATTTATTTATTTTTATTCACAAATTACTCGTTTTCCTATATCGATGTCCTAAACTTCACGTGTCACAGAAAAAAAAAATATATATATATATATATATATATATATATATATACATATATATATATATATATATATATATATATATATATATATATATGTATATATCGTATTCCACTAAATTAGCTTTGTGTAATTAGAACGATCCTCTAAAATGTCAATTTGATGCTCATTAGTCACTCGAATATCCTTTGAAGCGAAACGTAAATCTAGTAAATGACATTACTTTTTTATTCGTCAGCTTTAGAAATGGTCAAGAAAAAGGATATTTTTCTATATACGAATGCATACTATTCATATATTCTATTAAAATTAATATTAATTACATTAAAATGTATATTTCTTACGAAAATTAAAACTGTATAATTTTCTAAAATATAATATATTCATATTAAAAAGTTTACAATGAATTATTATATATTGTTTATTATTTATAATAATAGTAGAATATACGTGTAATTTATGGATTAAACAGTATCATTACATAAAACATAGTTAATAGAGTATATATAAATATCGATATAAAAATGTTATATTGTTCATTCGTGTCTTAAGTTTTAAAGCAAAATCCACGTTATAAATTTTCGTTTTTATTCCATAAAATTTCAAAAGATTTTCTTTCAAATTTATCTTCCATTTATATTATGCTCTTATGGCTTTTCATGCGCTCTTTCAGCTTAACGTGTTCTTTTTATATTAACTGTATGAACTATTTGAAATAGTAACAGATAGAAATAAATTTTAATATCCTGTAAAGGATAAAAATGTTAAATTTGACTAGAATTCTATATCGGTGACGATTTATCTAATATATTTTTCACTAAATACGATTTCATTCTAGCTCTATTCAAAAACTAATATCGTCCTCTATGAAATATGAACATATATACATTTTTCTATAAAATTTGAAAAATTTCAATATTTTTAATATACTTTAATATAACACTGTGATTAAAAAGTAAGGTGAATTTATTTATAAAATATAAATTCTTTATTTATTCTTCTAAATCAATTTCATCCTACTTTTGCGTTGGTAGTTTTGCTAAAGCTTTTTCCAGTCCTCGAAACAGTCTTTATCCGGTATAGCCTACAAAACCTTCTTCGATTCGGTTTTATCTCCTCAATCGTGTCAAAACGGCGTCCCCGCATAGACCTTTTGAGTTTGCTGAATAGCCAAAAGTCGCATGGAGCCAAATCCGGCGAATACGGTGGTTGCAGAACGATATGAGTCAAGTTTTTGGCAAAAAAGCCGCAAAAAACCAATGCAGTATGACATGGTACATTATCGTGATGAAGGAATCAAGAGCTGTTAAAACACGAGTAACATGGAGGTAATTAAACTTTTAGACAACACAGACTCTTGACAAATGTTATGTATAGTAATATAATTTACAATTTTAAAAAATTACAATGCTCAGGAGTTTTAAATGTTAATTCCATCTTACTTTTTTATCATAATAGTATATTTATTATATACATATTTTTAAGTATTTTTTTTAATAATAATAAAATTTTAAATTGTGACCTAATTTTTTGATATTAATGCGAGTTGATATCGCATTTTTTTTTAATTTTTAAATTAATTGATATTTTTTTTCTACAGTGCCAAAGGTGGAAATTGTCGATGAACGCGGAGTGGCAGTGTCTGATAAATTTTACAAGGAAGGCTCTATTATCGAATTACGTTGTGTCATCAGCAGAGTGCCTCAACCTAGTGGACAAGTAGTTTGGACCCACGCTGGCAGACCCCTAAATTTCGATACGAAAAGGGGCGGAATAAGGTTATATTATAATATATTTTTATACATATATATAAAATTGTACATTTGTCGCGTAAACGAATAGAACAATAGTCTCGTTTTGAATAGAATCGTGTTCGAAATGCGCACAACAAAATCTATATACAGAACGTTAATCCAATTACCGAAAGTCTAATATGCGAGTTTCGGATTCGATTGACCTATTTTAAGGCATTTTCACAGTTTTTCCGAATTGATAATACAATGTGAATAATCCGCGCGTGATTTTTCAGCTAGGATTAAAAATCGTGGTGTACACATTTATGACGATTTATTTCAATATGGAAATTTGTCGATTTTTTTTTAAATAATTTATTTTATTAAAAATATTATTAGTCTTATTATAATTTAATTTAATATTTAAATAATTTATTTAACACTAATATCTTTTTTAATAATAATATATATCATAAATTAAAATTTTTTTTTTCAATATTTCTTTCGCTGAAAATATATTAAAATTTAAAAAAAATACCATGTTACATCACGTTTCGACATTTAAAAATATAATTCTATAAAAAAATACAATTTTCAAAAAAAAAATATTTTCACATGTTTCCAAATATTACCGAGAATCCTATTTAAAGAAAATATCGAGAATAGAATTACCAATGTTAATTACCGATTTTTCCTTTTACAAATATTTCGTTATAATATAATAACGAAAAATAATGAAATTAAATTATATTACGTTATATCTGAAAAGCGTATTTTTATATATATATATATATATATATATATATATATATATATATATATCGTTTAAAATTCGCAACAAATTTCAGCAATGTGACATTTTTCACGTGAAAATGGCGCGTCGTTTTGCAGAAAAATGCGCTGAAAGTATTTTTGCCGGAATTAATTTTCCGTCCGATCCAATAATGCGAGAATTCCCGATATTAAAATCTCTAAACATCTGCATTTTCCTCGAATATGAATACTGCGAACATATTTTCAGGAATCTCCATGCATTCGAGAATTCTGTAATATTAATATGTTCACTGCAAAATTTTTCAAAAAAAAAAAAATAAACAGAAAAAAAACATAATTATTATTCGAGAAAAACTTTTGATTACATTCTAAAAGTTACCATATATTGTGAATGTTTGTAATTCGTTTGGAATATCTTCTGCTTCTCGACGAAATTAATGACGAAAATTTCTCGGAAAATTCTTACGTGATTATTTATATATGAATGAGCACATGTTCGCATTTAGTCCAATATACGAAGACGCATTCTAAATAATAATAAATATTACATATATATATATATATATATATATAAATTTTGAATTCGCAACGCAGCAACTGTAAAAGTAAGTTTTTTTTCTACTCTATTTCATAGACAATAAAAATATCTGATACATATAAATCTTTTGCAAAATACTCGCATAAGTATTTTTACAAAATAACGAAACTTTCGCATGAAAGTTAGCTCGGAAAACTTTTTTCTTCTTTTGAAAACTTCATAAATAAAATACTCCATGGTCGAAAAAAAAAAACTCAATAACAAATTTTCCAACAATAATCGGCATCTTTTTTATTTATTTCTTTTTATACCGTTTTCGTCGCACATATATAGAAAAAAAAAACGTCTCTGCGTAAATATCGATAAATATAATATTATTCCCGTTTCACATTGTCGAAAGTTAACATCGGTAATTATTTAAACTGTATCATTATAATAATTCGCAATTCAACGTAATCCTGATACACGTTACGTTCATTTTATAACATTTTGAATACGTGTATTTACTCCGTAATAACATTTCGAGTTAAGGATAAGCTTTTGAAGTGGAAAACATTTTCCATGCGCGCACAATATTCCGTAAACATTTAACTTGCACAAGAAAACTGGATGAAAGCACAGAAAAAATAAATAAATAAAAAGGTTAATATATATATATATATATATATATATATATATATATATATATATATATATTTTAATTCAATATGAGAGTGAACTTCGACGCGGCAGCATTATGGATCTTAAGGAATTATTGATCAGGTCTACATTACCATAAATTACAAAAGCCTTATATATATATATATATATATATATATATATATATATATATATATATATATATATATTTACATCAAGATCTTATATATTCTTACTGCGAGAAATATAGCCGTAGAAAAGTACTAATGTATACATCCGGACCTCGTTCGTTTTCTTTATTCCGCTGCTTTGAATAAGAACACTTCTGATTCGAGTCCAGGGGGTTTGGTTTGAGAAAAGGGGATGAAAATCGAAATGGAAAAATGCCGAGAAAAATTCAAATATTTCATCATATATAAAGGAATTTTTCGATATCAACGGCGTTTAAGTGTAACCGATGTGATCATATAATATGTTCGTATCGTACGTATTGTGAAAATTATATTATATTTTGTTCGATAATATCTTCAAAATATATAACGTATTTCTTTTCAATTTTTTTTATTAAATATATATATATATATATATATATATATATATATATATATATAATAACATTTATAAGTATGTATATATATATTTTTTATCGTGCTTATGATTTTTGTGGATTTTCATAATAATGGCCTTATTAAAAAAAAACGTAATATCATATTTCATAAAACGTCTTTTGCATACATAATAATGTTAAACAAGAGCCTGTTTTTCGATATCGCTTTGAATGTTTATTTTTTTAATATATAAAATTAAAAAAATATATATATTATTTTCTATATTTTATCATTTAATCTAGTTTTAAATAATAAAATAGTAATAATAAATTTTCTATTATATTTCGTATAAAATTAATATTAAAACAAATGCTATTAATTAAAATTAAAAGACATACAAATTATACAAAGACAATATTTAAATTTAAAATATAATATAAAATAACTGTACAATATATATTTAATAAAAACGTGTAGTTTTAAACGATCCGATTAATCAAGATAAATGTATAAAAATATTTTTAATTTTAAATTGTATTGTAATACACACGAATTCAACACTAATTAAATTTAATTCCAACCCCGAAAAACCATCCCAGAACTGTTCATAATGTAATTGCTCTTTCTAGAAATAAAGTACAAAGTTTCCCTTCTACACTTTAACTTCGTATTACATTCAAATTCAACTAAGCGAAATGAACTCGCAAAACGGCCGAAAATTTCACACACATTTTAAACATAACAAAAAAATACCGAATGTACATTAAAATAATTATAGATTTCAATTAATCGTCATTCGAATATTAATTTTATCGATTCGAAATAATGTTCGTTCGTACGTTAGTTCGAACGACAACGAATATATTAGAAGTTTGTTAGGTTTAGATTGATTCAATCGGCCTCATTTCGGTTCAAAGTGCAAGTTTGTCGTCTTCGATTCCGGTTTTTGCTATATATATATATTATTATTATTATTATATAATAGAACATCGTCATTCGGAAAAGCCACAAAATGAACGCCCGAAGGTTCATGTTTGAACTGTAGAAAGCTTAAGCAAATGTCGGGTCAGTTAACTGTCCTGTTCGAGTTAATTATAAGTCATAGCCCCGAGGACACAACATAAAATTACGCAAACCTTAATTGCGGTCGACTTACAACAATACTTATATAGATAAAATACCGAACACAAAATTCAATCAGTGAATTAAATGACAAAAAATATATATATATATAAATTACCACAATAATTTCTCGTATCATATTTCAATACGATACGAGAAATATTGATATTTATTTATAAATAATTATAATTATATTCCGATATATATAAATATATATAATGGCCGTATTGAATTCAATGGGTTTTCAGAGAGGAAATGATCAAATCGACTTGAGGTTTACAACGAAACATACCAATTATTGATTGTTATTACACACAACGTGGCAATTAATTGTGACCGATATACGGTTTTAATAATGTCAATAATGTATATATTATACGAATGAAACTTGTGAAATACATTTTGATATTGATAATAGTGATGCGGAATTATGTGAATTCACTATTTAATAATAGCGCAACATCTTGATTTATGAACTCAATTTGTTCTAGTGATAAAATTGATATATTGATAATTAATTTTTCGTTATAAGATAAAAACAAAATAGCAGTATTTTAGTGAATTTTCATTGCAATATACGATTGCATAATATCATAAAAAAGATGTATGTTATATATAAATATATATATATTTTATATAAATGTTATTGCCAAATTGTAAACTTGTTATTGCAGTGCCCGGAAATATCTCGGTTCGTAATTCAAAACTAAGTTTGCATCTAGAGGCCGAAATGGAGTGCAGAAAAAGTTTCTATGTAGTGTGGTTCGTTAGTCAAAATATTACATTTCACTTCATTTTGTGATGATATTTTTTTATTGTTTTATTGCATTATATAATGAACAAAATTTTTAAAAAAATTTCCTAATATTCTCAGATAATTATTTTCTTATCTGACATTCAGAGATAATTAAAAATCATTTTAATATTTATAAGAATTCAATGGAGTGGAATTTAATTTACCACTTTTTGAAAATAACAGAGGGAAACGATCGTTTAGATTTCACCGTGAATGAGTCAAAATAGAAATGCTTAGATACTCATAGAATTATTTCATTATCTTTTAAATTATCCATAAAAAAAATACGTATTTTTTATGAGATCTGAAAGGCAATGGGTTTTAATTTACGTTTAACAGTCTATTAAGCTTCCAAGTAATGTAATATTGATTTTTCTCTATTTCTGATGAACTCCTTTACTTACTGCACTAACTATTCGCTAATGATGATAGTTAAAATTCTTTACATACAGATAATGTTAAAGTGTTCGTGACGAAAGTTTTTCTACATTATTTCACTAAATCAATAGTAAGTAATCAAGGTCCATAACTAATTATATCAATTATTGAATATTGTTAACACGAAAAATATTTAACTGGGTAGTTAACAATTTTATATAATGTAAATAATATTTAAAATACACAGTATTTAAATGACATATTGTTTTTAAAAATATTATTATAAATTTTATATTTCATTTTGAGCATTAAAAATTAAATGCGCTATGAAAAAGATTATCATCCTGAAGAACAAAATCATATTTCATAAGTCAAATATTCGTTATATAGTATCCATTACATTGAATTTATGTTAGTCCTATCCGTACTCGTATTTTGTCAAATGATAACAACGAGCTGAATAATAAAATATACGCCATAAAATTTGTTATAAACGCCATCGTAACCTTTTAAAAAAATTCAACAAAAAAAAAACCCCCATAAAAAATGATAGTAAGGTTATCAAAACTTTTCCGAAGTAATAAATCAGTCGATTTATATTAAATGTCGGACAATCATACGACAAAATTTTATATATCGCTTATAGTAATTTAATAGTTAAATTTTACACATCGTTCTATAACAGATGTAATAGAATTTAAATCGATTCGCATTTACGAATTTGACAAAAGTGCGCCGCATGCAATAATTGTGGCGCATTCGTCTGTTCGCGTGCGAATTTTCGCAGGCGCGTTCACATTAAACGCGCTCATATATTAAAATCGTTCACGTATTCGACGATCGTGTACGTTTCGCGTGTCATCGCCATTGTTCCCAATAATAATTCGATAGTAAATTGAGCGTGATCGAATAGTCGGATAGCACGTAAATTTTACACGACCCGAATGTCGTGTTACACATTTCATCGTATTATGTAGCGAAATGCTTTATGCGATTTTATGATGGATGTATACATATATATATATATATATATATATGTGTGTATGTGTGTGTGAATCGAAAGAAAAATTGAAAATAGAGTGTGTTTTCGTGACGGTCAAATTGGCGTTTTCAAATTTTCCACCGTTATAGTTTCATTTTGGTGGAAAACTTGAATTAAACTAAATTTATTATATTGCATACGATGAGTTTTCCGTGTTTCGTGAGTGCGCTTTGATAATATATATATATATATATATATATATATATATATATATATATATATATATATATATATTCCGTTTATTTATTATAATATTTATTATAATAATACTGACGTGATATCAATTATTAAACTTTTTTTATTAATAAATGTTAAATTAAATTGTTTCGATCACGAATGAATATTGATTAAATTTTACGACTCAACTATCGCTTAACATCAACAAATATATATATATATATATATACAATTTCTAGCTCCTTTTAATATAATATAATATAACATAATATTGATATTATACATTTTTCTAACTAATTTTAAAAAGAGTTAAAATGATCTAATTCTGTTAGGCGGCATTGAATAAAAAATATTTTTTTTTATATACCTAAATTATAAAATATAAGACGCGAATTTATAATTATTTTATTACAAAGCATTATTTTTAATATAAATAAGTATATTAATATATTTAATTTATCAATTATATTGACATTTCCATCGCCATAATTTATTATCAATATATGTCAATTTTAGTACGGAAGTGGAAATACTCGTAATCGCTATTAATCAATCTTATTTGGTTATTATATGACACTTTATAATATATATGTATGTATAATATATATATGATGTAAATGAAATATATATTTTTTTAAATTTTTACTAATAATTTGTATCTTGATTAATAGCTACGAGTCCATAAATTCAGTTATATAATAATATAGTATATACAACATTATTATATCTTATTAGAAATAAACGTAAAAATTGTTTTGAATTTTTATTTAATTTATATATATTTTTTTAACCAATAATGAGTACATATTATATAAAGTAATAAAATAATATTTTATTTTTATTGCGCGTGTTTAACGTCAAATTTTACGTTCACATTTCTCGAACGTTTGACAGTTAAAATAAACCGAGAGAAATCGTTATCATATTGTAAAAAAAAATGTAACACCCCAAACGTATATAATTTTCAATTTAAGAATATTTTTATGAAAATTACCTGTGATATAAAATTTTATATAAATTGACGAAATATTTCACTTTATTAAATTTTCACAAATGATTAAAAAATATACTGTATAAACGTTATATATTTAAACTGATTATTGCGTGCGCATATTTTTTTTTAATATATAATATATCAATATTGACATTCGCGATCGTATTGGAAACATTTGAGAAACATTCACGTTTGAATTCTGAAACTGGAAGAAAATTACTTTTCAGAGAGGAAAAAAAACTGAAGACACGCTAACTAATATACTCAGTTACCCAAAGTTATTTCCTACAATTTCTTACGTCTGCAACTTTTCAGGAATACGATATTTCCATCTTAAAAACAATTTCGAAACGATAATAATTTATATTTCGTTGTAAATATATCGTCTGAAACATTTCGAGGCGGGTAAAAAAAAAGTGTATAAATATTATGTTTAATATACGTTTTATTGCCGATATAATGAAATTATCACTATTAAATTTATGATGTGAAACGAAATTATTTCAATAAATTTTATGATAACTATTCGCTAAAATTAAATTTTATTATCATTGATAATTATATTTTGTCAATGTCGTGTTTATTTATTAAATTGCGAAACGACAAAATTTTATATGATCATAATCAAATAATTAAGTTTTGTCGCCTATTATATATATATTATTTTATTAGTAAGGAATACTAATTACAAATATATACAAATTTTATTACATAAAATAATATAAATTTTCTTTTATTATTAACGTGTTAACATTAATTATTCAGATAAAATTCATTAATAAGAAACGACAAAAATTATTTTAATATCTATTATTAATTTTTGATTTGTCAAATTTTATTTTTATTAAAACTATTATAATGTATAATATTATTCTTGACATTTAATATATTTTCTTGACATTTCAAATATATGATAAAAATATGTGTACCTTGATTTTGTCCTTGCGTAGCAATAAAAAATATTTCAGGACGATCCTTGTATATGATAATTTTTGTTGTAATGTTTTCTATTTAAAATCATGTCCTTGTATTCAAATTTGTACATCCTTGTATGGCAGTTAGGGTGTAAAAAGAATAAATTTGAATAAAAATCCTATATCTTATGACAATATATACAAAAAAAGAACGTATATTTTATACAGAAAAAAAAGGTTTTTCTTAGTGAAAAAAAATCTTCAAAATTTGTTTTTGTCTAATTATTGTCAGAAAAAAATGTTTGCGATAACAAAAATATTTTATTTATATTATATATATATATATTATTATTATAAAAAAAATGTAAACGTAATGGAAAATATCGTTATCTATCAACCGACGTTTCACAGCAAAAAAAAAAGTAATATTCACATTCATAACATACACATTAATATTCTTATATAAAGTCAGTCGTCAACAACTTTTTTTTTTCTCTCACATACACATTTTATATCATACGACGTTCGCAAACAACGGTCCGAAAAACGACGTTAGATATTTCTGTGTCGAATCGTCTGAAGTCTGGAATCTCACTTCGAGCGTCAAAACGAACGTCAAACGAGAGAAAGAATACGCGACGACGAGAGGAAAAATAAAAAAAAATAAAATGGAAAAATAAAAGCGAAAAAGAGAAGAAAGAGAGTGTAGAAAAAAAGACGGGAAAAACGATACAAGAAAAGGCTGAAGGGGAAAAAAAAGTAAGAAGAAGTGTAGCGAAAATGGGAAACTTTCGTATCGGCAAATTTTATTAGTTTCCATCGCTATGGGACAAATTTGTTAGACGTGAGCAGAGAATTATCTGCGAACGTCAAAAAATGTGTGAAAATTTTGTCCATGTCTCTGTATTACAATTTTATTACTTTTTTTTCCTCTTTATCTCTATCTACAACCCGCTTTTCTCAATATTTGACATAAACGTGTGACGTACATTTTGTGTATATAAAGTGCTCTATATTAAATATTAAAAAAATATATATATACTACTGTGATCTAAAAGTAAGGTGAAATTGTCATTTAAAACACCCGGGCATTATGAAGACAGGTAAATTGTAATTTTTTTCCTGGGTTGGTAGGACTATCTATAGTATTTACCAAGCTTCTGTTTGTCAAAAGATTTAATTATCTCCGAATTACACGTTTTTTAACAGTTCTTCGCGACTTTTTCACAAAAACTCGACTCATATCATTTCACAACCACCGTATTCACCTGATTTGGCTCCGTGCGACTTCTGGCTATTCAGCAAACTTAAAAGGCCAATATTGGGACGCCATTTTGACATGATTGAGGAAGTAAAAACCGAATCGAAGAAGGTCTTGAAGGCGGAACCTGAAAAAAACTATTCCAACTGTTTCGAAGTCTGAAAAAAACGTTAGCAAAAGTGCGTTTTATCAGACGATATTACTTTGAAGGGGATCAAATTGATTTGAAAGAATAAATAAAAAAAATATATTTTATAAACAAATTCACCTTAATTTTTGATCACATTGTTATATTATATAAAAGACGACATTTTTCCAGACCCGATTCAAATTAAACATTAAAAACGATTCATACTGAAAAAGACGAAAAGGACATTTTTTTTTGACATTCGTAAATAATATATATTTTAATAATGTAATTGTCTTATTTTTTTTCCATTGTCAAAGTTAAGACGCAGCAGGTTATTATATTCTACTTTGTTTATTTTAATGTATGGTAAATATTGTTAAAAAATAGATTGAATTTCTTTGTGCTGGTTCGTTTATTTCATTATGTAAAATTGACTCTTTAATAAACTGTATTTGGCATATTTCAATGTAAAAAATAAGTCTCTCACAAATATTTTTTATATTAATTTTCATATAAATTGTTTAAAACTTTGATCGATATTAAAAAAAATCTATTCAATAATAATTCAAATATAACAAACTTTAAAAAATCTGAATACAATAATTTCTAATGATTTTGACGATTCTCATTAATTTGATGAAAAATTTTCTTTTCAATAATTTTCTATTTTGACAATTTTTTGATGTAAAAAAATTTAAATAAATTTGATAAAAATAACAATATATTTTTCGGCATATATAGAAGAAATCTAAAATATTTTGATTTTATTTCAAAACGAATTCAGAACACTGGGCGTGAATAAAAAATGTGAAGGCTGTATAAAGTGAAAAATATGAATAAATATAGCGTAGTAATGAAAACCATATAATCCAATGTTCCATTCAATATGTACGAAGCCTTTTTTTTTCGTTTCGAGTATAGAACATTTGATTTTTGTGCGAAGGCTCAAAAGGAAAATAAAACGCGTGTTAAGTGAATAAATAAATACAAATGAGAGCAACACGACAAAGGTGTATACCGCTCAGTGACGCCATTATGGGTTATCCCAGGAATACCTGGGAAGTTCCCGTTTCACCGGGAAACCGGGCTAAGCACCAATTAAGCGAAGCTTTTGTCATTCACTCTGCATCACCATAACATATTCCGTTTAAGGCAGTTGCTCCATTTCATTTTGAACAAGAATGTGCTCCGAACGATAAATAGAACCCTCGAAAATTTTGAATATAAGTGCACAACATCCCTTTGATAACTTCATTACGGATATTTGAATATAATTATTGTCTTTTGTAAAATAATATATTCTATATTTTATATATAATTATAAAAAAATATATATTACACTGATGACATAATTTTATTTGATACGATCAAAGCTTTCAATTTTTTAATTAACACTTTAATCTGTTCGCTTTGAATTTTCGCGTACGCTATCGACAAATTTTCACGGCGAAAAGCGACGTGGAAAAGAACGAGTTTGAATTTCGCTTTTTTAGAAAAAAAAATGCCACCGTTCCACCCTTTTTTTTCCACCCCCGTTATCCGAATGTACAAGTTTTATTTGTGAGAAACGAGAGAGTTTTTAACCGTACGAATCTGAAACGACGTCACATTTAAACGGTTTCGCGAAAAACTTTCAGACAAAATCCAAACTCGTTCGAACGAATAAAGCGAAAAAGTGCCAGGCGACTGCAGGAAAAATCGATTATTCAATTTTTTCCTCCACTTTTGCGCCATCGTCGTCTCCCTAGTCCCGTCTCTGGTTGCGCCCTTCCGCAAAGGAGCCTCGACTCTTATTTATTTTATTTCGCTCGTCTCTTGACAAAGACTTAACGAAGTTTTACTTTTAAAAATGTTTTTTTTTCTTTTATATATATATATATATATATATATATATTATTTCACTTCTTTTTTTGGCGGGCGGCCGGTCGGTAAAAGGGAGCCCCCCCCCCCGTTCTTTATGGGGAGAGTTTTATTTTTTTTTATTTTGGTCCTTGGCGAATGTATAATTTTCAGTCACAAAAGCTCTTCGAAATTGGGCCGCGGTTAAATTTCGGTCGAGATTGTCGCGATTTTCTTTGATTGTACAAAGAAAATGCGAAAAATGATTATTTCTCTTAACGAAAACCATGTTTAATTCAGAGAAGCCTGCCCCCCCCCCTTCTCGTCATTATTCCCATTTCCCCCTCCTACCCCTCCCCTCTTTCTCTTTCTCCACGATCCGATTCGACATTGTTTATTCATTTCATTATATTTATCGCCTTCTTCAATGAAGAAATTGTCGTTTCGAATTCGGTCACTAAATTAAATATTTCCTTCGTTTTAATTTCGACAATCGTCGACTGCGAAAACGTTAAAAGAGAAGCAATTTTTATCAATTTTATTTTCATTCGCTCGCTGCCCCCCCCCCCATTTTTCCCCCTTTTTCGGAATAAAGATCAATTTTTAGACGCTACTTTAAAACGTCAAATAAATTATTGAATATAACAAGCGATCATTTTCCAACGTTCGAAAATTCATTAAATTGAAAAGCTTTTGCGTAATCTAAGATTTTCCTCGAACTTTTGAGGCTACAAAGTAAATTTTATCGAATTAATAACATTGTTTACAAATTACCCGGATTTATATTTATATATAATAAATACAAATTACAAATTTACAAAATATAAATAGACATTTTTAATTAATTTTAACGAAATAAAAATACTAAAAACAATCGGTGAAATCGAGAATAATGAACGATAAGTCTCATTTTCGACTTAAAACTACTGACAAAGTTTCAAAGTCGCATCCTTTGATAAATTATTATATAACTTTATGAAATGAACACTGAAATATATACATACATATTATATTGCTTGTCATTTATATGGATTATTTAACAAGCACGATATGTAATCAAAGAAACGTAATTAAGTATGACATTATGAAAATCGAATAAATCATATATAACTGACTTACTTCATAAAGCGTCCTTCAAAAAAAAAAAAAAATATATATATATATATATATATATATATATATATATATATATATATATATATTATACATGTCGACAGTATTATAAAATTTAATTTATATGTATATTTTTAATATATTTTTACAGTGTAAAAACAGAAGTTCAAAATAGTGGCGCATTATCAAGATTATATATAGCAAATGCAGCACGTCGTGACTCTGGTAATTATACATGTGCACTTGAAGATGTTTCAGCAACGACTGTAGCAGTACATGTACTTAGAGGTAAACAAAAAAAAACAATTACTTTAATCATAAAAAAATAGATACGTTCATTCGTGACAAAAAAATATATTAATCTACGCGTTCATTCAACACGAAACTCTCTTTCTCTTCAAGACAGTGAAATATTTTTCATTTTTACATTAATATATACGAGTGAATCTACCGAAAAAGGTAACTCGTTTCCAAAGTTTTTTTTTTTCGTCCCGTTGAGTTTCATCCATTTTTCCTTTCACCATAATTGACAATAATCTGTTTTCAACGGAAATGCGAAGAAAACCCGCGACGCCATTTTCGAACTTTTCTGTATTACGATGGAACTCTTATTGCGACATACCCGAGAAACGGTTGACAAATTTCCACATTCGTCGTGTTTTTTATTTATTTATATATATATATATATATATATATATATATATATATATATATATGTATGTATTTTAAATATTTACTTTCCTAAAGAATTCCTATTCTTCTTCGTTTCGTTTTATTCTTTTTTTCTTTTGCGGACAAAACGTTCCATAATACGACAAATAGTGGTACACTTATTATATCAAACGTGAATTTAATTAAATTGTTTCGTGGCATTTTTCTCTTTACAAAATAAAATGCGGAATTCAACTAATGAATGGACGATGGCAATTTTACGCTGAATGATATGAATAATAGTCGTAATATTTTTCACGATTGAAGATTGCGATTATTCACCTTTTTCATTTCCAACTATAAACCCTTTTATATCCATTTTTTTTTCTCATTTTCTTCTTTCTAACTCAACCATTATAAAGCCAATCGTATCGTTTAATTAATTGATCCATTTGCGGTGAAACTTTTGCTCCATCTGTTACATTTTCTTAAATTGATTCTATTATACTTTAAAATATATATGTTTAATTAAATAATAAATCTATTTTAAAAAATATGTGAAATAAATTGAAAATTAGATGCGTTCTTCATATCTTTATATTTTTACTGCTATAAAATTTTAAATGAATTCATATGAAAATTAATACTAATGAAATGTTCGATTTAAATGAATGAAAAACATGTTATTTTTTATATATACGTAAAATATAAAAATTTCCAAGTTGAATCATCAAACCGATGACTTGTTTCAATTTATCGTCATATTTTGGTCACAACCTTCCAGTATTAAAAAAAAATATATAAAAAGTCAAAATAAAATGTAACGCGATATGCGCAATATAAAAAGGCGAATATATTCGTAAATGAAAATTTCCCAGACAAATACTTTTAGTGTGTATGACGAACGTCATAAATTTTCCGAGTATAAACGTCGTAAAAGGTGAATAAATCCAACATTTTGACGAGTTTACGTTCGTTACAAAAATATTTTTTTTTTTTTACCAAAGCTTAAGAGGGATGAAAGAGCACTTTTACTGCTTTCGAGGGAAATTTCTCCGTAATATAGTTTAGTTTTCGCATCTAATATAATATTATAACCGAACCCACGATGTAACTTTAAAGGTCACAATTAAACGGTCCAAACTGTAAATTTCTAGAGTTTTGCGTTTCGTACTCGTAATAATAATTATCAGCATAAACGCAATTGTCAGCTTTGAGCTCATTAAATTTGAAGTTTCATCGTTTGGAGTCCGACAAAATTGTTCATATTCCAACAAAGCACTAACAAATTATCATCACAATTATGTACACGTTTAATTATTCTTGTAATTACAGGTGAAAATCCGCTTGCAATGCAAAGAGGCACTGGAATAAGGAACAATCCACAATGGTTAAAACTATTGATAGTTTGCCTGATCAGCTGACAATCACTAATAACATGGAATAAATTTTCCATGTTCATCGTTTCGATGTTGATATTATTTATATTATAATTGATAAATCTTATTATTCGTTCAAACAATACAAAAACATTCACTGTATATACATATATATACATTATATATAATACTTTATCAAATATTATGAAAATAAATTAGCTTCATATACAATATAAATGTGTATAATCTTATAGTTAAATAATATCAACTGGCCATTATTATGATAATACATTAAATTAGTTAAGTTATTAATTAAAATACACATATATATATATATATATATATATATATATATATATATATATATATATATATATATATATATATATATATATATATATATAACATGTAATTTATATTAGCGAGCTTTGTGACTTCAAAATGAAACATAAAACCATTTCGATAATGAATTTTTAATAATAATATTATTTTTTTCTAAATTAATTTTTATTAGGTATTAAATTGAATGTATATATTTTATTTTATTTATAAGATCACTAACTTTGATGTGTTACAAAGTTTGCTAATTATATGTATATTACAATAATTATTACATTTTATAATAAAGTCTATATATAGATGTAATACATTTTATAATACATTATGATTATAGATTGTTAAATCCCCTATAAATAATATTATATATAATTATCAAATAAAACAATATAATTATTAAAGTCGTTCACTATTCAATAAAAAATATATTCTCTCGTCATTCAAAAGTAATCGATACCAAATATATATATATATATATATATATATATATATATATATATATATATATATATATATATATATATGTACATTTTCATACATGGATGTTAAATTTTAAATATTAATTCATTTTTCTGTCAATAACCATTAATTAATAAAAATATGTAAAATTTTAATGAATATTATAATAATTAATCTCTAAGAAAATCATTTTTTATTCTTTAGAAAAAAAATAACTACGAATATATAGAGATTTCATTTTTTTCTCTACTGTTTTCATTTTTTTCTACTCATAAATTTATTTGTAATTAAATTTCCATTTTGGCAAAAAAAAATTAATACAGAATGAAAATTGTATTTTATGTGTAATCGTTATTCAATATCGACATTTATTAATGTGTTTAATAAATATTCCTAAATAACTTACATTTATTCGATGTTGATAAAAAAAATATTCGTGTACAAAAATAGAATTATGAATAAAAATTATCTGTAACGTATTGATTTTTCTTATTTCATCCTTTTACAATCAACCAAAATATATAAACTTATTATTAAAAATATCAATGTCACTTGATTAGATTTTAGTTTAGACCTTGAAATATTTTGTAACTTTTTTTCTACACATATTTATAGCCGCTTAAGTTGAACCCATGACCCTAATATTAAGAAATGTCTAAAGATTTCTTTTTTAAATATACGAGTAACTATATTGATGAATACTGAAAATATCTTGAATAGTAAAAAGAGCAAATAACGAAATCCTTGAACACATACAAAACACAACTATCTCACACAATTTGAACGAAGAAAAACTCAATATCCAAGTCCTATTTTAAGGGACATTACGTTACACTTAATTTAGTACCAATGGAAAATTCCTAGAATAAAACTCAAATTCGAAAGACTTGTTTGTTGTTTTCAATTTAATACATTTTCATTTCCATTAACTAATCAGAAATATCTAAGATTTTTTTTATATATACGAATACATATAGATGTATATGTATATAGTCCTACTTTTTGTAAATTTTCATATCTGATCAATTCTAAAACTTATCAAATTGATAAAAGGATCTTCTTTTATTCGTCAGAGTTTTGATAATTGATTATCGCTATATATGAAATTTATTAAGAAAAATATTTTTTTCTAAAAAAAAAAACACGCTTTCATGTCGTAAGTATTACCAATAATAATAACAATCGCACCATTATATTGTCATATAAATTTATCGATAAATGTACCGTTTTATTATTATTCGTCATATCGCATTATTAGTGGCAATTATAACGTAAAAGCGATATAATTAATTGCCACTAATTGATCAATTATTTTGTAAATCTATTAATTTATTCTTGCATTGTCATCGAGAATGAGGAAATATAGAAAGTTTCAGTTCAATCGAAAAACGAAAAATGTTCGAAAAATTAATTACAAAATTCCATACAGATAAACGAACAAGTGAAACTTGTAAAAAATCGTCGATAACGCTGAGAAACGTCTCAAATGCAAATCAATAATTATATAAAAATTGATCATATATTAATATAATATTGAAATCGACACGTATATTATAGATAAAGATGTTTCATTATATTATATAATAGTATACGTGTCTCAATAATATCAGTGTTGAAACGGTTGTTTGGAATATTCGCAGCCACAATATGACATAATGGTAAATAGATGTTTGTGAATTGTCACAGCCATCGTCGAATGGTGATTATGTGTCAAAATTGATTCACGTGTCTGTTTGCATTATTGCGTTATGCAACCAGACGTGTAATCTCTTATATGTTATGGCGGTAACCCTTGTGCGATTTTATGGTTCGGGGGGCCAGCAATGGTTAATTTGCTGTGGCAAAAGGACTTGACAGCGGGGGGAACTCGGGATCGCTGAGCTAAATTAAATTTTCCGCAGTTATTCCCTCGAGTCCTTTGATTAATGCGAGAAATTTTCGTCTCTCGCAATGTTTACATATTCAACTCAATTAGAAGCATTTTTCCACATGATAAAAAAAAAAACGAACGAAAACCACGTTAAAATCTCGTCGTCGACTAAACTGCAAGCATATTAATTAATTACATACTATTGTACATATAAATATATATATAAATTAAATTTTATTTATTTTTATCAATATTTTTAATTAAGATATAATATATTATACTACTGTGATCAAAATGTAAGGTGAAATTGTCATTTAAAATTCCCGGGAATTAGAAAGGCAAGTAAATTGTATTTTTTTTCCTAGGTTTGTAGAATTGTTTATAACATTTGCCAAGCGTCTGTTTGTCAAAAGGTTTAATTATCGCCGTATTATACGTGTTTTTACAACTCTTGATTCCTTCGTCACGATAATGCATCATTTTATACTGCATTATCCGCAACCACCGTATTCGCCTGATTTAGCTCCGTGTGACTTCTGGCTATTCAGCAAACTCAAAAGGTCAATGCAGGGACGATATTTTGACACAATTGAAGAGATAAAAACCGAATCTAAGAAGGACTTGATAGCTATACCGGAAAAATATTATTCTGACTGTTTCGAGGACTGAAAAAGCATTAGCAAAAATGCGTTTTATCAAACGGGGATTATTTTAAATGGGATTAAATTGATTTGGAAGATTAAATAAAGAATTTATATTTTATAAACAAATTCACCTTACTTTTTAATCGCAGTTTTATATTGCTATGTGAATATTAATGCGCGTTTTTAATCAAAAAAAAATATAACTGCACATTTAAACCGAATGAAACGCGCGAACGAGTTTCAAACGACTTTTCGCCAAAAGATCAATGGAAAATTCCGGCGGAAATACTTTAAAAAAAAAAACCTCTAAAATGTTTAGCTCGTCGTTTTTTTCTACAAATATCGCCGTATGATATTTTCCTAAATATTTCATACTTCAAACTTTAGAACCGAGCTCCTTTGATTTAGTCACAGATGGAAATATAAAAAAATATATATGCTCAAAGAGAAAGCAATGTGTTTGCAAAGCTTTTATACAAAACTCCCCTCATTAAAGAATATATGTATGTTGAAAAACTGAAAACAATACTCACTGAAAAAATGCTCATTACGAAATGTTATACACATTTCTATACGATATATATTCATTAATACACATTTTTTTTATGATAAATATTTATATGTAATAAAGCAGATTATAATCGTTAGTGGTTTTAACAAAATTTTAATATCATATAAATTATTTAATATATACGTTATATATATATATATATATATATATATATATATATATATATATATATATATATATATCATTAAGTCAATTACAGGTTTCTTTCAAGATCGATTCCCTAAAATTACTAATAATTAAATTTTATATATGTAATTTTATTGTTTTTTTTTTATAAAAAAAAATATTCTGATAATTTCCACATCTTGAATAGTATTATTTAAAATACGTCGTATATACATAAAAAAATAATTTACAAAATCGTAATTCAATAATGCTGAAACGCGTACGGATATATTTACAGTCGGTCGTTCGTCGAGAATTTCACGTGTAAAACATATATATATATATATAAATATATATAATTCGTTTATAATTTACATTTTACATATTAATATTTTAATTTGGGCGAATGCCTCAGTTTAAAACTGAATACGTGTACTCGTGAAAACGAGGCGAGGCAATTCGTTTGCGGTTTCAGCTGAAAAACTCACACCTTACTGTTACACCGTTTATACTATATATATATATATATATATATATATATATATATATATATATTCGGTAACAACGCAACGTCGTATAAATTGTACAATGTACGCGCGTAATATTAAACGAATGTAAATCGACAATATATCTTATTGCGAAATGAAAATTACGACGAATATGTAACGTTGACTTTAGTAGAAATTATTATTTTATAGTCGTCAGAATTTCGCAAATCTTTTGTAGTCGACAATTTTATACGTTTAATATTAAGGTGAACATTCGTTCTTCTTTTGATGCGGACAATCCAATTTTTGCACTCCCAAATGTCTTCCTTTTTTATTTTATTAGAATCGTTTTGAATAATGTTCCGCTTTATCAAGATCAAAATATTTTCATTATAAATCAGTCGGTCACCCTAATAATATAAATATGATTATCTAATGTAAAAAAATACAAAGTTTAATTTTTTTTATATATTAATATAAATCGATATCAAACGAATGTTGAACCCATAAAACAAAATTAATACATATAATATTGTACTATGATTCGCAACGGACGAACTTTCGTTTTTAATGAAAAAAGTTTTTCAATGCATAATGGAAAACAGATACCGAAAGGAGGATCTTTGATTATCCCTTATTTCGAAAAAAAAAGAAGATTTTCCTTTATAAATTCGCGCTAATAGCTCGGTCTATATCATAATTAATTTTATGAAAAATTATTTCGTTCGCGCACAAAAATAAGTATTTTTCTTTAAAAAATACACGAGAAACGTACCATAAAATTAATTTATTTAATATGCATATATTATAAATTCCGTCTATTTGCAATTCATTTTCATTCAAGGATCTTCTTAGAAATCTAACGGTCCATATTTTCAACTGAAAATATATTATTTCCGACGAATGTATACATATAAAAAATATTTTCTTAACATATATAAAATACTATAAATATTCCAACTAATAAAAGTTCAATTTATGACAATTTGGAAAAATCTATGAACTATCATAATAACGATATTTTTTTTTATTTCAAATCTACATTTTTTATAATCGTATTATGGTCACGAATTCAATTTCAATTTGACAATATTGACATTTAATTTTTCATATTGACAAATTCAATTATTTACTATATTTGCGTGTCTATTTCATTGAAAATTTAACGTATTTGTCATATAATTTAACGCAATTTACATTTAAATTAATTCGTTTTATAACACAACTAGTGAAATTGTTCGTATTTTTAATTTTATATGTCGTTTGAAAAAGGATTTAAAAAAAAACTGCGACTAATTAAACACTATTATTTGTTGTTTGATTTCGATTAATTTATTTTTCAATATAACTACTATATGTGTATTTATATTATATTGAATTACTAATCGAAACTAAAAAGTCAAAACTAAATGCATGCACTCGATAATAAATACTCAATTGCTAATATCGATATTTGAAAATGGAGCAAGTTTAAATAGAATCGAAAATGTAACATATTTGAAAATACTAAGTGAGTCGGAAAATACTCAAACGAAATTAAATACCTGATGAGAAAAGCGCAGATATATATATTCTTTTTATTTAGATATATATATACGCGAACATGATCTAAATTCAACTCAATTAATGAAAATTGCGAAATTCTTTGTGCTTTTAATATTTTTTTTCTCTTATACAATGGAATTAATAATAAATTAAATATTGTCAATTTTTATATTTTAAATATATATGAAATATTTAGATATATTATATATAGAATTCTTTGTTTCATAATATAAAGAAAAATATTTTTTTTTTGACAATGAAGAAAGAAGTTGTATAATATACATTATTAAATTATCAACTGATAAGCTCGCATCTCTCTAAAAGAGCTTCAATCTTTTGCAAACCTTCCAAAAAAAAAAACACACTAAAGCATCCAATTTTTCCACGAAGGCTTTAACCTTAATATTCATTTTCATCCCATTACTCAAAAACTCTATACAAAATCAGCCTTAGTTTTATTTTTATCATAATTTACACTGCAAAATATTATATTTAATACTGTGATCAAAAAGTAAGGTGAATTTTAATTTAAATTTCATCCCTTTCAAAGCAATCACTTTTGTCAACGCCTTTTCCTGTCCTAAAAACAGTTGAAATAGTCTTTTCTCGACATAGCCTTCAAGACCTTCATGGATTCCGTTTTTATCCAGAAGTTGTACGGAGCCAAATCAGGCGAATACAGTGGTTGCAGAATGAAATATATCGAGTTTTTAGCGAAAAAGTCGCGAAAAACCAATGCAGTATGACATAGTGCATTATCGTGATGAAGGAACCAAGAGTTGTAAAAAATATGTAACTCAAAGATAATTAAATCTTACCGACCTAGGAAAAAAAACAATTTACTTGACTTCCTAATGCCCGGGAGTTTTAAATGACAATTTCACAGTAGTATTATTATATATATAAAAAAATAAATAAATTTCCAAATATAATGTATAATACAATCGTGTCATTTTACCTCAGCGTTTAATACTATGTGACGCAATATATTATATTATATAAACCGGTATGAACGTGTATAATTAAGTTATTCAATAATATGAGCAAGTTTGAGCAGAAGCGGACATTCATGTGTTTCGTCGCAAAGACAATTACAGATATGTTGAGATTGTTTCTTACTATATATATATATATATATATATATATATGTGTGTGTGTGTGTGTGTGTGTGTGTGTTCTGTTCTGAAGAAGATTCTGCATCTGAGTTGTACGTAGTTCCGGCGAGGTTCGCTATCTTCTACTAGATTTATAACCGGTTCTACAAGAACTTCAACGGTAAATAAACTACGTTGTTTACCGCAGATTTCAGCCGGTTTTGTTGCAAATTTACACAAATCTTATGTCCGCAATGTGTGCTCGAAATACCGCCCCCCCCCCAACACCTCCCATAGTTTGTGCCCCAATCCGAAATGCATCTACAAACCATTAAGCTTTTAAACATTGTTAATATTTAATATGAACCCGACCTATATAATAGTGTTAATAATATATTATATTATATCGATTTTTCGCTATATAAAATTTTTAAATATACATATTACTGATATGATTAGTATGACTCAATTCTATCGCTTTTATGTTTAAAAAAAAATATATGAAAATCACACAAAATAATAGAAAGAAGTACAATGACAAATTCAATTTGGAAAAAAAAATGTTGAAAGACATTTTTAAAAAGGTTGAAAATGACTGAAGATTTTCAGTGTGATTTCAGAGAGCAAACATTGGTGGCACTTTTAATCTTATAGCTGCTTAAGACGGATAGTATCTTTTAAAAAATCTTCAAAATTCAAGTAAAATAATAATAAAATATTACAGATACACAAATAAGATTTTAAATAAAAATAATAATTTATATTCACAGTATGCATTATATTATACGATATATATAAATACAAAGCCATTTGTAATTAGATAGCAAAATTTTGATTGGCTATTCCATGTCTAATCAAAATTTCCAGACGCACGTATTTCTATGATACTCACTAACAAGACAATAGCACAATGCGATTATATAAACTATACGATTTATATGTAAATTCTAAATGGACATATGAATAAAAAGCGTTTATATATATCCGAAATGCTCGTCAAAATATTCAATTTATTTAAAGCGTTATAAGAGGATAAACTATATATACACAAATATATATATATATATATATATATATATATATATATATATATATATATATATATAAGGTGTAAGTTAAATGATAACTTTTATTTTTCACAACAAAACCGACCGCCGAATAATTCGACTATCTTTCCATTTCCATACGAAGAACTTGTTTATATGCGTGGAAAATTAATTTCAATATTTAACACTGAAATTGTTCGTGCGTATGAAACAATTTTCACTAATCTTTAATTAAAATGCATTTTCATATATATATATATATATATCATATAATATATGTTTATTTAAATTTATATTTATTACACGAACCGTAAATTACTATGATTCCCGCGAGTCGTAAACCAAAAACTGTACAACTTTCAAAAATTTAAGCGAATAAACTCGCATTATGCCCGATAAGGTTCAAGATAACTTTCTTTCTCTCCACTAACTTCCCATAATCTTCAGTCTTATAGAATTTAAATTGTACTTTGTGTCTTCCATTGTGTACAAACACTACATTTAATATATATTTTCACCGCATTCCAAACATATATATATATATATATATATATATATATAAACGATAAAATTTAATTTTACTTCCTGATATCACGCAATATATAGTATTATATAATAATATATGTTTATTTTTGACGTTTTATTTTAGAAATTTCGAAAGACGATTCGCGTAAAGAATCGTAAAAAGTGTAAAATGCGATAAACGTTTCGGATAAGCGTAATTATGACTGAAATTTTTCATATCTTAACGCGTTCGATAACTCGAAAATATCTTTGATAACTTTTAAAGCATTTTCGTATTTAAAAAAAAAATAGCTTCATTCTATACATATTTATATGTCTTAAAATATAACGTAATACTATCGTTAATACACACGACACTATTTTAAAATTTATTATATTTTATAAAAATAAAAAAAAATACATTTGATTTTCACGAGTTATTCCATCTTTATCAATATAACAAAAGTCTATTCGTACAACATTATCAGATATTTAAGTGGATATTTTACTAAAACTTATTGTTCTTTTTAATGATACGATATCATTATTCGAATTTTCGCGAGAAAAGCACAATGACTGTCCATTCGTAACGAGATAGATATAATAATAAAAAGCTCTCGATTTGAACGACCCGTTATTGTACGGCGAATACTCGATCGCATATTTTCACCGTGATAAGAAAATAAAATATTTTAATTTAAATGCTAATTCGCTTTTAATAATATAAGAGAGTTTGTTTTTTTTTTTTTTCACTTCCTCCTAAAATTATTGTAAATCCTTCCCGCTCGTTCTAGGTTCGTTCGTTCTGATAAGGGAACTCCAAGTACCGTCTACAATCTCTAATGAAATCTTTTTGAATGTCTCGGATTAAATGAACATCGCACTATAGGGAAAATGCGACCGAACAGAAACGAAAAACCCGAAAACAAACCGACCAACTTTCCCTAGAACTGCATTCCCGAAGGAGATGTTTAAAAATAAGCAGCGTGAAATCGCTTGTTCAATTATCGCCATTTTCTAACATCCTGAAACTCTACAGGGAATAAACATTTTTTTTTCAAATATATACAATATATACATACTGCAAAACGATTGAGATATTTAAACAAAGTGATTTTTCCTTTTACCCAAAATAAAATAAAAATAAAAAAGGTTACGAAGAAATTCGTTTAATTTAAATTTTTATCCCGAAACAGATTTAAGTTTTGTTGAGCGAGTTATGTTTTGAACTAGAAATTCCTGAATACACTAAATAGTTAGAATTACTTTAGTCTTTAATACGGTTAACTAAAGCGGCTCAGTTTATTTCGTTAACGGCAAAAAATATATCGTATATACGATTTCAAACGCCATACAAACGGTTGATTAAAGTTAAAACTAATTACTAATATTTTTTATCAATTGCATAATATTCTTTAATTTAAAATAAAATTTAGAACTATTATTTATGTTTAATTATTATACTATATATTTAAGAAACGATAGATTATTAAATATTATTGAAGAAATGTTTATTAAATCAAAAATAGAAAATAATTCATCATGATAATAAAAATAAAGTTCTGTCTTTTCATGAATATATATTTTTTATTCGTTAAGATAATTATTTGTTTCATGCGATTGCATAAATTTTGTACAGTTTAAGAACGAAACCGAAGGAAAAGTTTTGTTAAATTTGCATCCGAATTTTTATAATATTCATATCATAAATATATATTAAATTCTATAAATTTAATATTAAAATATAAAACAGATTATCCATATATATATAGTATGATGAAATTATTTGTGAACGAAATTTTGACGTATATTTTTTTTATTTATTCTTTTGAGAATAATAGACTGAATATTTGTTATACAATATGCACAATGGGAACAAAAAAAACCGAATATAGAACGAAAACACAAATCGACCGATTCTAAATCCATAAGTTTGGTTGTTTACGAAGATTAAATTTATTTGCTAGCAAGGATAACGAGCGTCCGTTTTGTTTCATCCTTGAAATACGATCGTAAATATCCGATAGGTTAAAGTGGAGAGTGGATGATTTATTCGATAAGGGAGGACGACTTTTCGCACCCCTAGAGATGTCGAGGGATGGACAAGGCTCGAATCAAATGGCTTTTGCCATGAATGACACTCGAAATAATTTCGTGAAAAATGTGTTCACAGAGAAAAAGCGAGCTTTCGCCCCGTTTTTCCTCGTTTTTCCCGTTGAATAAATCGAACCGTGAGCTAAAATGCGAAATCAATCGTGTGTATGAAATTAAATGCACGCATACACGCACATATATAAATATATAAATGTGTGTGTGTATTTTATACAATTATATATGTATGTGAATCATCCCTCGTAATTTAGGGTGTTCCTTTTATATAGCCATCACGACGTTTCGATCAAATTTCACCGGTCATTTTCAGGAAGTACATAAATAATATATTTTATACGTTTACATCGTAAGATAAAAATATATACAAATTTATTTACCAAATCATATATATTTATTACAAACATAAATAAATTAAATGTTCAAATGAAAACGCGAATCAATCCGTATAGAAAATGAGAAAAAATATTTAACATATAAATATAATAATATTACAAACAATATATTTATATCTATTAATGTGTTATTTAAAAGAAGAAAATTTCTTAAATGGTTATACTTTATTCTCAATCAATTAAAATATCACTTTTTTTATATTTTTACGCGATAAAAAAACTAATTAATTTTTAACTGAAATAAATCATTTCATTGCCTGAAATATCTTGAAAAGTTTTCACTGAAGAAAAAAAATCTAAATATAAAAATTTGACCCAATTTTTTTAATCTCACATCTTTAATAATTAAAACGATTTATTTTTTGACAGTCAAACAAATTTATTACTATCATTTTGTAATTTCTATATTAAAATATTTGCAATTAATTTCACATTGATTTATCGAAATTTAATACGTTACTAATTAAACGACGGATAATACTTATTATCTCTCGATTTTAATTAAAATTTACGCCTAAAAGTGTTATCGTATATATATATATATATATATATATATATATATATATATATATATATATATTATATTTTCGATAAATTAATTATGAATTGGCATTTTTGAAATTAGTAATATTGCGAATGCAACTATCGTTTTTTACTATCATAGATTTTAAAATCGTATTGCGATATTTTTTAGATGTACTACTGTGATCCAAAAATAAGGTGAAATTGTCATTTAAAACTCTCATGCATTAGACAGGTAAATTGTAATTTTTTCCTAGGTCAGTAGGACTGTAGGAGCGTCTGTTTGCCAAAAGGTATAATTATTTCTGAGTTACACGTGTTTTATAATGTACAATGTCATACTACAATGGTTCCGTAACCACTGTATTCGCCTGATTTGGCTCCGTGCGATTTCTGACTATTCAGAAAACTCAAAAGACCAATGCGAAGACGCCGTTTTGACACGATTGAGGAGATAAAAATCGAATCGAAGAAGGTCTTGAGGGCTATACCGGAAAAACACTATTCTGACTGTTTTGAGAACTGAAGAAAACATTGTCAAAAGTGCGTTTTATCGGACGGAGATTACTTTGAAGGAGTTGAAATTGATTTGGAATAATTTTACAAACAAATTCACCTTAATTTTTGATCACTATGTTATATATTTTCATTGATATAATTGTAATTAGAACATATTTTGACAATTTCAAAATTTAATTGACATCTTTATATATATATATATATATATATATATATATATATATATATATCTGTATAAATTAATTGAAAATGTGTAAATATAGAATATTATTTGTAACATATGTTATTAAATATATATATATATATATATATATATAAGTATATTAGATCATTTTTCATTATCTACAAGCTTTGAAAAACACTGTTATGTAAGATAGGATAATAAATTACACCACCATTTTCCAATACATGGTTCGTGTCAACATGTCGACGACGTAATTTAAACAGATTCGTATTTCATTTACTGGCAAACGAGACGCGTTTTCGGCAAACTAATTCAAATTCTCATACTCAAAATTTAAAATATATACACATTAATAATACTATATTACATCTAGATTAATATTATGCGGATAACGAATATTCGTAAGCATTATATAAAAACGTCGCGTCAAAAGGGCCTATTTTTAATTTTTCGCGCAACATTTTCCATACGTTTGATCGTTACAAAGTTGGTTATCTCTAAAAGCCTTTTTACGGTTTACGCGTTCAGTATTTCAAGTGAGAAATTTTTACGACACAACTTCACATCGGGATGTTAAAAAAAAATAAAATAAAAACAAACAAAAAATCGCTTGCATTCCTCGACGCGCATTATTTTCACGCCCACAATTATTTTTTTCTTACTTATTTTTTGCACAATCGTGAAATTCACGAAATAAAACGAGCGGAAAAATGCGGATTTTTCCGCTCGTTTCAAAAAGAAAAAAGGCAACGATGTTCGTCATCGTTAAAAAAAATAATATCAAAATTATCGTGAAAATGATAATTTTGATCTTTTCGCGATTTATGAATATTGACCGCCGTTCTGAATAAATTCTAAATCGAAATTTTTGTTACTATATATATATATATATATATAGCAAACATACGTACCGGTAAAAATACGTACATATCTCTTGACCGTAAAATATTCGTCATATTTTTATAGGGTTTCATCTCTAAAACGTTGATTTGAACTTTTTTATGAAACCGATAAAAAATATCCGTCGAATGAAAAATTTTATTTGGAAAATACGAAACGAATTCGGGATCACTGCGAAAAAATAATCCTTTCTCGTTCTTTTCATACAATTATATAAATTTATATATATATATATATATATATATATATATATATATATATATATATATATATATATATATATTGTATATTTCATTTTATCTTCAATTGACGAATATCTGACTGATAACCCTGTATTTTATAATTAAATTTACCTACCCAACATCTTAATTTACCGCAACTTTCGCAAAGGAGCAAGGCTTTATAGGAAATACTTGAACTTTGTTGATAGCGGCGCGATTATATTTACTCTCTTTGAGATGAAATTCTCATTTTCAAAGTGAAATTTTATTCTTCTTCGGACCGAATCGATAATTTTAAAATTTACAATAAACGTTTAAGAAATTGTAGGCGTATTGTGCTTCTTAATGATGAGACGCTTAATATTAAACACCGTCATTAATCATAAAATATTTCGTTCGCTTTTGTCTTCTTTCATCGCGAAAGACGTCAGTCTTTCGATGTCTTTTCTTTCGTTCGTCCACTCTATATTTTTTTTCACTTATATTACCCCCCCATCCTCCTCCCCCTCATCCCATCCTTCGTTTTCCGACGAATAATTTTCAATTACGCCTTTCGTTTTTGATCGACAATTTTCCGGAAGAAAAACGCTTTCGACAAATTGGCACTCAATTTTTATTGTTTCTTGCGATATTCGAAATGCGGCCGCATTGTTAATTTTTCGCACTCGTTACATATAATATTATGGCTAATTAAAATAAGGCAACAACGCTTTTTAACGCTTTCGAACGTTTATTTTCGTTGTAATAACAATAAAATACACATATTAATACGAAACATAAAAAAAAATCCATTAATGAAAATTTTAATCGTGTTAATTTTTGTTATTAATACGATTATTCAATAATTTAATTAGCATTATAATACATTTCACATTGATTGTATTGCGCAATATTCATATAGCTAAATACGTTTTAAATTAAATTTAGATTTCTCATTATTCAGTATAGAACAAATATTGTTTAAATTTATTCATTATAAATTTCACATTAACAGTCAATTTGGTCTGTTTAAATTTTGTACAACTTTAACATATTTAAACTCCATCAAACTTTACGACTTTTCTTAAAATATGCATACAGTGAAATTTCAATTTATTTATATATAATTCATTCAATAACATTATTGACTATTATCTACGTTTAATTATAAAAATTATAACTACTTTACAGATCGGTCATTTTAACCGTGAATATGTATATTAAGATGCGTCGGTAATTTTAAATTATAAAACAAAAAAATATATATTTATTTATGTATGCATTTCTATTATTTGGTATTTTTTTTATAAAATTTTATATATTAAAAATCTTTTTCAATATTTTTTTCTTATGGTATATCTTTTTATTTATATATATATATATATATATATATATGTTACAATTATCATTTTTAATTAAAAAAATTCTACTGAATAATTTTAAAAAATTACAAAAATATTTATATTATAGAAAAAAGTATTTAATTTATGAATTATATATATATATATATATATATATATATATATATATATATATATATATAATATTCATTGGATAAATCGGACTTTTGAATATCTTTGTCGCCGATTGTGAAATGATATGATTTAAATCTGACGATAAATCTTGTAAAATTTAAACGCCAAACTGAAAAATATGAGCGAATTTCCACCCCCACCCCCCAACCCCTCGCGCGCCGTTAGACATAAGTAATCGTTCGCAAAAATCACATTTTCCATATTTAAATTAAACAGACCGAAAATTAAATTGATTGATCAATTTGCGAAGATATTACGGTTGGGAAATGGAAATATTAATGGTACGGATATTAAAACGCCAATTTGTTCCTGTTGTTTCATACGGTTTTTGCGTAATAGCCCTTATAAAATAATACGAATAACCTCCCCCATCGACCCTGCCAACGCCCCTCCCGAGGAAAGGGTCAAAATTACAAAACCATACAATTAAACCGAATGCATATTTCGTTCTATAGTAACAAAAAGAGAAACGGTTAAAAATTATTATAATATAATAATAATAATAATAATAATAACGGCATTATCAAGTTCAATGTATTGCCATTTTTTAAAAATATTTTTTTTAATAAAATATACATACATAAATATTATGTAAAAATTCAATTTGGCCTTTGGCTTCGTATTATATGGTCTTATTTCTTTTTCGTTATGATAGTTATAAAACAAAAATTTTATGTGAGATATAACGGCCATCTAGAATATTGGGTTTTTGCAAAAAAAAAAAAAAAAAATATATATATATATATATATATAGCATCACTACTACTCTATTCGGTTACATAAACACATAATAATATTGAACGTGTACCGTTTCTTTACATTATAAAAATTTACAAAATTACTTACAAAACGAAACGGTTAATAAATTATATGTTTGCGTCATGTTTTCCTTTTTTTTGGTTCAATTCCATGGAGGAATGATTTTTTTTCGGTGCAAATGGATATTGAATATTTTATTATATAAAGAAACATAAAAATTGCCCACAATTTCTGCTAAGTTTTATTAAGAAGATTGGCCATTATTTGATTTGTATATTTATGGCTCGATTTATGCGATTTGTTTCTAAAATAGAAATTCAAAATAAGTATTTAGATTATATTAATATTCTAAAACTAAATAATATAAAATGTACAATAAATTTTTAATAAATAACAGGGGTAGCCAATCTTCTTGATAGTCCGAGCCATTTATCAACATTTTTGATTTTTTTTGAGATCCACAATTAAATACGTATTAAAAAAAATTTACAGAAATTATATTTATTGAAACTGAATTATATATATATATATATATATATATATATATATATATATATATATATAAATATATATATATATATATATGTATATATAATTTATACGGCTTTCAGAATATTTTTAATTATTTCTTATATACCATAAATCGAAAGATTTACACATATAAAATCAAACAAAATATTATAAGATTTTATTTATAACAATATTTTAAAAAAATATTATATAATAAAACAGAATTAATATTTAAAAATATTCAGTTCTATTTTAAAAAAATGAAAAAAAAATATCAATAGATTTTCATGACTAAAAATATAACAGAAGATGAATAAATTTAAAATTTATAGAATATACTGAAAATTTCAAAATATTTAAACTATTTTCTTATATAAATTCTGTATGTATTGCATAAAAATTTATATTCAAAATCGTTTCTATATATGTATATTTATATATGTTCGTGAAAAAAAAAACTGTAAAAAGGAACGAAATTCGTTTTATATAAATCGAATTGCGATCAATACATCGAGGCTGAAATTGGAAGCATACTGTGGGCAGATTTCAGCATGAAATGGCACCTTGTTTTCAGCTGATATGAAACTGCGTCTTCGATAACAGCCTTCGAAGCTATCCCATTATAATAAAGCTCTTCCTGGGAGCTTTTCCTCCTACGACGATGTCACTTCGCGATGACGAAAATTTTACTTCTAATTTAACCGTTGAATTTAAACTATTTCGATAATGAAGCTCTATATATATAAGTATGCCCAATGATAAAAACGAATTTTATATATCGCCATTAATAATTTAAACGTTGAAAATAATCAATAATGTATGATATATATATATATATATATATATATATATATATATATATATATATATATATATATATATATTTATTTTTTTTTTTTTCTAAAGGAAATCGTACACAATAATGAGAAAAAATATCGTTTTATCTTTTATAATATCGCGACAAATTTATGAAGTTTCAAGTTCGAATCACAAATAGACATAGTTGTGTTTAATTTATCGAAAAAAAATATATCGCTCGTATAAAATAGTCGATATTTTTGTGTATTTGTTCCGTTAAAAAAATATAAAATAACGTTGTACTTAACCTTCAATAACATATATAAGTGAAATAACATGTTTTTATGTGGCAATACATCAATTTTCATAGTTTATTTGTATAGATAAGAGAAAAATTATTATTTTCTCATAACATAAAATCTAGCAAAAGAAACATCACGTAGTTAATATAAAATATTGTTTTTTTTTATTATGAAATAAATTTAATTATAATTACAAAAGTACTTTTTCATATTAAAAACTAATTTATAAGTAATAATTTTCAACGAAATATCTATATATTCATAAACTTTTATTATTATAAAAAAATATCTACGTCGTTATAGAAGGAAAAAAAACGAGATATGAAACATTTCACTTGAAATAGAGCCTTATGAGGACTACATATTTTCTTTAATAGTTCTCACGGGGATAATGATATCAAAAATTAAATTTTGGTAACCCTGAAATAGATAACTTACTTTAAAGATCTTCAAACATTTGTCAACTTATATATATATATATATAATAATAATTAAATTATTTAGAATAATCTTACTAAAAAAAATATTTTTGCAATCGAAAAGAATTTTCTTGTATTTTATTTATCTATCTATAAATAACACGTAACACGGTTACAATATAGGAAAAATATGACATTTTTCATTTATTTTTATTTTATTATTATTCAAGAGGCGAGAATATGGCGAGAGCATTTTATTGAAAACGTGCAAACTTTTAGCAAACAATACAACCTCAATACGTAAAGCTTTATTGAACTCACCCCCCGCCCCACCCCCCGCCTCCCAATTCAAATAAATAAACACGAAAAAGGGAAGCTTTTGATTAGAAATACGAAATCGATTTTTTTTCGAACCCCAGTAGCGGTCCACATTTATGCATTTATTACGCACAAAATCAAAATAAATTTTAGTTTAAAAAAATAAATAAATAAAGAAAACGTTCACTTAACCGAAAAAAAAAATCAAATTTTATTTGTCGTTTTTTTCTCAAATTTTTCAAACGCGCTTCGTAAAGGATCGATGTTAATTAAACGAACACGCCTACACTGTGACCTCTGGCGCGTTTAATACGTTATCTCAGTTTTATGTGTAACAGTTAACCCTAACCGATCGAATTTTTGAACGCAATTCGGCGATAAGCTCAATAACCGTTTTTAACAATACTATCGTAATATATTAAAGTAAATTACATATTGATATAATACGTGTAATTTACCATATCTTGATTTTTTTCCTCACGTACTTGTTTTATATTAAAATATTATTTTATGTTAATCATTTTTTCGTAATAATAATTATAATGTTGATCATTAGAAACGGCTGAAATTTCTCACTATTTTCAGTGGCGAGAATAATTTTACATCTACATTTCAATTTGTAACACAATTTCTCGTCAAATTTAATGATAAAATCTTTTAAATATAACACACAATCTGTATAATATAGTTTCACTGTAACACGATTCTAAAATTTATACAATCTCTCTCTCTTTTAGCGTAGACTCATTTTACACGATTTTGCTCTAAAATTTGAGATTAATGTAATATAAATATCATTAATTGCAAAATTCAATTAATGAATAATATTAGAAAATGCGAGTTTTGTTTGAAATTCTTGATGAAAAATAGTAAAAACAAACTCTCGAAAAATCTTTTATTTTTAGAAAGAGAAAAATTTCAAAAACTGATAAACTTATTATGACACTTTAATAATTAACACTAAACGAATCGTATTTAATATTTAAATATCTAATAGCTCATTTTTATAATTTAATTTGAAATAATATAGTATGAAATAATTGATAAACTTATTATTTTTTTTTTATTTTACTTAGAACACTTTCATAATTACAAACGCATATATTAATTAATTTGAACCGTAAAAATATTATATTTTATATAGTGTAAACGAATTTATTTTTGTCATCGTTTTTAACTTATAACGATTCAATATCGTCGCGATTTAACAACGGACAAAAGCTACATTTACCGAAGTCGAACTTTCGCCGCGGTTATCTTCGACTCGCGAAAAACTTTCCCACTGGAAAAGAACAAAAAAAAAAAGAAAAAACACGACGAAAACGTTTCAGAAGAAGAAAACTCGCTTCATAAACGATTCGAAAAGGGAAAGCGCCGAAAGAAAAAAAAAAGATCGACAAGCAATAACCGATCCGAAGGCGAACACATTCGACTCGGAATGTTTTTAGCTTAGAGCTCTTAAAATACGCATTTGCATAAAAATAAATGTTTTTCCTACTTTTCTCACGTTTCTCATTTTTAGAAGATACTTTTCGATAGCGTTTCGACGTAAAAGAAAAACTCTTTTCTTTTTGACGCTCTCTCATTTTTTTTCTTTTAGTTATTCCTCGAGCTTTTCGCTCGAATTGAATGTAAAAAATCTTTATCCGATTTAATGCTAGAGAATTTTATCGCTTTTCCCCGCGGGATAGGCTTTTGATAATTGTTTTCTATTTTCTTAGTGTAACGATGTATAATCGGAAAGTGATTAGCGCCTACACGTGAAAGCTTCTAAAATCATAGTGTAATAGACGCGAACGCTAATACGCAATTTCTCAATCTATTTATTGTAGATGCAAAGCAAATTTTCGCATAGATGCTTTAACGTTTAATTTTCAGATTATATTCTAAACATATAAATATATAATATACTATATAAATAATAATATTTCAACGAAACATTTACAAATACGTTAAATAAATTATCCAATTTTGTTTGACGCAATATTGCAATTACAATTTCAATATCTAATTTAGTTTTAAATATATTCTGATAATCAATATTTACTAATTTAAAAACAGTACGCGAAAATATATATAAGGTTATAAAATATAGTCATATATACATATGTGTTTGTGTTAATATTTTATTATAATTAAAATATTACCAATAGTTGTATTTATTATAATTTTAATTAAATATTACATTAGTATTTTATATTAAACAAGATATATAATTGACAAAAATCTTCTTATGAAATATTTTATATTGAAATACATTAAAAATATGATAAGAAAAAGTAAAAATTGAGGTAGAAAAGTGTTTGAAAAAATATGTAAAATATAGATGACAAATATTATTTTGGTCTTAAATATAATCTTCTATAATAGATAAGAATATTATATTCATGATCGTCTCAGTTCTGTTAGATGTAAATTATCTTCATGAATAGTTTAAAACTAATTCAAAATCTCTCTTTAGAGTCACGACATTAAAAATTAATAGAACTAATAATTACAAAAAAAATATATAAAAAGATTTTTCTTAAACTAATAATACAGTAAGAAATCTTTAAGAATTAGACATAGAATTAATTAATGTATTCTCAAAGAATCTACACTAGAATGTAAACGTATAAAGAAAATGACTTTACAACTATAAAAATGATGTATTTTTTATAATATTTGAAATATACAGAATGTAATATTATACAAATTCGGTAAAATAGTATCGAATCTAGTTTAGATTGTGTTGTGTAACGAGCCATTAAACGATAACGCTATTGCACCGGAAAATGCATACGATTGAGTGGTAAATGCAAACCGAAATTGAAACCAAATATATGCATAAATTATGCTATATCAACCCCATCGTCTATTGTTACTACCCCTAGGAACAATAATTTATCATGGAAAATTGACACCGTCATACATACAAAAATATATACTACTGTGATCAAAAAGTATGGTGAAATTGTCAGTTAAAACTCTCGGGCAATTAAATTGTATTTTTTCTAGGTTGGTAAGATTGTCAACATAACATTTGCCAAATATTTGTTTATTAAAAGGTTTAATTATCTCCGAGTTACAAGTGTTTTTACAATTTTCGATTTTTTTCAACACAATAATTCACCGTGTCTTACTGCATTGGTTTTTTGCCAAAAATTCAACTCATATCGTTCCGCAACCACCGTATTCGCCTAATTTAGCTCCACGTGACTTCTGGCTATTCGGCAAACTCAACAGACAAATGCGGGGATGCCGTTTTGACAGATTGGGGAGATAAAAACCGAATCGAAGAAGGTCTTAAAGACTATATCGGAAAAAGACTATTCCGACTGTTTAAAAGACTGGAAAAAGCGTTTTATCTGACAGGATATAAAATTGATTTGGAAGAATAAATAAAGAATTTACATTTTATAAACAAATTCACCATACTTTTTGATCACAGTATTATAGCAATTTTTCCAAGAAGATTTTCTAATTAATTATGAAATATTTCAATCCTTTTCAACAGACTTTTCTCTATTAGCCTTATATATTTTTAATTATTAAATTACTCGAGTCATCCTTTCATATATATATAAATTATTTATAATAGTACTTATTACAAGTTACCGAAGAAAGTACGTCAGTAATTCACAAAGTGCTCCCGTAAAGTAATGTTATTCAATGCTGTTATTATAACATAATAAATATGTATATATTTACTATATAAAATTACCATATATACTATATATATATATATATATATATATATATATATATATATATATTATATTATCAAAGGACATTTTGCGTCAATAATCCAAATATAAACATTTACTTTTCCGACAAAATTATATAATAGCTTATTAATAACGAAACGAAATAATATTTATCATTAAATATTTACACGTAAATTATTATTTTAATACGAGAATTAATTAACGAAATTCGACTGTCGTAAACTCGTCGTATAATACGGTGTTATAACGCGTGCACATAAGCACACACGTGTTCAATTATACATTTGTTAAAATTACCGGAAATTATATATCGGAGACGTGGCGAAAATACGCGGAAAACTTGCTGATGATAATGAATCCGGAAAAGCCCGAAGCGAAACACCAATCAGCGGACGCGCGTATTTTCCTAGTTTGAAATAAAATTTCTAAGTCGAAACTCGACGGCACAATTTCGAACAAATTTCCATAAAAATGAATAAATTAAAACCTGTCAACGCCAACACTCAACATGTGAACTTCCGCTTATTATAATCATCGCTTTGACTGCGTATATATATATATATATATATATATATATATATATATATATATATATATATATATATATATATAATCATTACTTTGACCGTGTTCTTTTCTATATATAATTTATATAAAATTTTATAATAATTATTGTGATATTGATAAACAATTATTGAGCATATGAAATCTCGAATAATGTTTTATAAAGAGATAAAACTGTTAAAGTTTAATAATTTAAATCGACTGAAAGTTTAAGTCAACATATCAAACGATAGTAAATTTTTAATATCTTAGAACCGAAATAATCAATACTGATAAAAATAAAATCGACACAGTAATATAATAATAAATATTTATAAGGTGTATAATGGACAATAATTTTAAAATTTGTTGGTAAAAAGAAGTCATAACAAATGTGGCAAAAGATGAATTATAGAAATAAAAAAATTAATGAAATATTGTATAATAATTTCAGTCCATGAAAATTATAAAATATTCAAATACATTATTCGAACATGAATTAAAAATATATATAAATTCAAATTATCTGCGTATGAAAAATTAATCATCAACATATGATATACACATATTAAATATTACAATTAATTGCGACAATTAAGAACATAATTACCAACTGTTGGTTTAATAACTCTACGATACGATTACGTTATGATAATGATATATACGAGTAACATTTATATGAACAATTTTCAAACGAGCGATTTACCCATTATATAGCATTTAAACTTGTTACTACTATATTATATATAGTTAGTGTAATTACTTGACAATATTGTTTTGATGGCAACGTGTAAGATCAATAAACGAAATATTATCTAGCATACATACCATATATATATATATATATATATATATATATATATATATATATATATATATATATATGTATCTATATATAAATATATAATATATAGGTATATATAATTTTTTGCCTTTGCCTCGTTATCTTGTCTCGTTTACTGTAACACTTTTAATGAGTCATTACATCGACGCTCATCAAAGGCGCCGCATTAAAACGAAACCATTTTCCCATAAATTTTCAGTGAGTGCTCATAAATTAACGAGACACAACAATGATAATTCATAGCTCGCCTTCACGGGTTCAAAACTGACAATAAAACAAACAAACAAACAAGGGACACCCACCCCCCCCCGCCTCGGACAAAATACTTAATCATTTTGCAATCGTCGGTCAATAATATTATATGAATATGGAATATCGACGATGAATTACGCACTGAAAGCAATCGTTGAAGTGTTAAATTTTTTATATTTGATAAAAAAAATCTATTGAATATATTCATATTTTTTTCCTTTTTCAAAAATTTTCGATAAATTTAACATCCTACTTTAAAAAAGAAATTGTTTTACTATATAAAATACTGTGAAAAAAATCAACATTAATAAAAAAAATTAATTCGGTATTTAAGTTAAAATATCAAATATTTATTGAAGCATCTGTTTTATCGCTCGATTTGAATTCCACATAATAAAAATAATTTTTATATTACGAAAGTTTACACAATGACACTCGAGTCAGACCTTTTTTATTTCATACAAAAAAAAGTAAAAATATTATTACAATATTCTTTTTAATCTCACTTTTAGTACAAAATATGTATTTTTATCTAGCGAAAAATCTTTTATCTAGATTGAACGCAAGAAATCGTTTTCTTTACACTTCAACCATGAATTTACGTAAATAAAAATCGTACCTATATAATATAGAATAGAAAGCAAATTTTTTTTTATTATTATATATTACTCTCTTTCTATAATAATTTATATTTAGCATTAAACTGTGACTATGAATAACACACACACATGTAAAGTACTAAAAACCGCGTATATCGCTCAAAAATTCAATCTCCCAAATACATTATGCAACGCGTCAGTATCCAAAATTAACCCGTTTTTCAGCAAATTTCCCACGCTTTCGCCCTTAAATAATTATAATTTGAAATCGTTTCGACCTTAGAACATTCACGGAAAAACTCGTTCGCCGTTTTCGCGGCAAACAAACACCGCATTCGGTTTGAACCGTGCGAAAATTCCTTACCGTTTTCTAAACGCGAACCGCCATATTAAATCGCGCCAAATAAATTAAATTCATGATAAATAGGAATAAATAGACACCGAATACAGGTACTGTGTACTTATAGAAGATGGCTTTGAATTTTAGAAAGTGTGCGCACACTCCTATCTCGTTCACGGTTTCGATCTTGTTCTATATATATTGAGAAAACGTTCAATAAAATACTCGCTTTCAAGAACGACACTTGTTATAATTTAAATACGCGTTTTATGTCACGCACGAGTTTCGATAATTTTCATGAATTACAACGAAAATTAATATATTCAATATATATATATATATATATTTTTTTTTTTTTTTTTTGAATACTTAGAAAATTACTAATGACCCAAATATGTATTAAATTGAAAATATACGTATAGTATTTTATCAATTTTAATTTATCATGATTCTTTTAAAAGCAATACAAATACAATTTATAGTATATCGTTTTCATTCTGATGATAAAATTGCATCATTTATCATTTCAATTAAAAATAAATATTTTTAATGCATTAAACATACTGAAAAAACTAAGCTCATATTTTTTTTAATAATTATGTATTGACATATATATATATATATATATATATATATATTTATGTATTAAATGTTTTATTTCATATTATTTTGTAAAATATAACAAAATAATGTTCGATTTCTTTTTATATAAATACTGACCTATATTTCTATATAACACATATAAAATAAAACAATTATGGAAAAAAAATAAATGGCATTATGTTGAAAATGAAATTTCAATGCTACATCAAATAAATAAATCGCCAATTATTCTACTTTGATTAATAGCATGAAAAATTATTTTGTAACATCAATTCGAAGAAATTTTAAAATATCGATTTATTATTATTAATAATACCATATATATTATATATAAAATAAATTCAGTTAAAAGCTTTGTTAATTCTTAAAAATATCATAAAAAATAATATTATTATTTATATTCCTATTTTGAAAATTATTATTATTTTATCTTACAAATATATTTAATATATAGAAATGTTTCTTTATATTCAATTATTATTATAAAAATATTCGAAAAAACTAAAAACTTCTATTTTTTTATGACATCAAGTTATCAGATATATATCGGAATAATTTACTATATCGCCATTTTGTATATCAAATTAATATTATAATTAAAATATTTTATTATATAGAATAAACCATTCATCTGTCATAAATGTCAATCATGAATATATTAATAAAAAAATAATTATAAATTTCAATTCAGATGAAAATGTGTAATAAGAATGCATTTTAAACGTTCATAAATTTGATGAAAAACTATTTTTTTTAATATATATTATATTTATATATTATATATAAATTGAGTAATTTCTATATTTGTGTTGAGAATTAATAATCAAAACTGCTTACAATATATTGAATGGAATATTCGAAAATCGTCGAAAAGGGAAAACCCGAAAAACAGACGCCGCCTTCGACGAAAACGGCAAAGGAAATACGACAAAAGCGCAAACCGATGCCACAAAACGGGAACTCGATCTGTAATGGGAAAATTCAATTAAAAACGTGAAAATCAATTACGCTAATAGAAAAGCTTTCGTTCGGCACTTTTGGCAAATTTTCTCGCGGCGAATTGTCATGTTAATCCGCAGCCTTTGCGAAAAACGTCTCAGACGCCGCATAATAAAGCATTTTTCTCATTTATACGACGAATTTTAACCGATAACGACGATGACAACGATCGAATTTAGGCTTCCGTTTCTCTAAATTGAACATTCAACTAATGCAACATAATCGTAATCGCGTTAGTAATGTGAAACTTCAAGCGGTATATCGTATTGCGCAATTGCGTCTAATTGTAACGTCGTCTATACGTATTCGTGTCAAATAATTAAACTGTGATTTATAACGAACATTATATTTTATTAAGATTAAAAATATATATATTTTATTGCAATATTAAAATCGACGAACGCTTTTTGAACATGCGATTTTTGTTGAAATGTAAATTTTATTGTTCCAAAATGAGTAATTGCAAAATCTATAATATATGTATAATATATTGGATATTTGTTTATTCATTGAAAACGGAATATTGTAATTATTTGTTTTATACATGAAACTGGATATTTTGTCGTTTCCTGTTTTGATTGCAACAATTTTTTTTGTAGTAAAAAAAAATATGCAGAAATCGCTTTTTATTGAGTTGAAAATGTTGATAAAGTTTGAGTTTATAGTTAAACTTCTCCAATAACTATTCCTGTATAATTGTTAAAAAATAATATTATAACATTGTGATCAAAAATTGAGGTGAATTTGTTTGTAAAATGTAAATTCTTTATTTATTCATCTCCTTCAAAGTAATCCCAGTCCGATATAACGCACTTTTGCCAATGTTTTTTTCAGTTCTCAAAACAATCAGAATAGTCTTTTTCTGGTATAGCCCTCAAGACCTTATTCAAAACGGCATCCCCGCATTGGCCTTTTGAGTTTGCTGAATAGCCAGAAGTCGCACGGAGCCAAATCAAGCGAATACGGTGGTTGCGGAACTATATGAGTCGACTTTTTAGCAAAAGAGTCGCGAATAACCAATGCGGTATGACATGGTACATTATCATGATGAAGGAACCAAGAGTTGTAAAAACCTTTTGACAAACAGACGCTTGATTAATGTTGTAAACAGTCCTACCAACCTAGAAAAAAAATACAATTTAACTGTCTTCCTAGTGCCCGGGAGTTTTAAATGACAATTTCACCTTACTTTTTGATCACAGTAATATGTAACAATTTATATATTACAAAAATAATTTATATCAAAAGATTTTTTATTAAATTATATATAAAATATAAAGAAATTACTAGTTCTAATATAGCCATTAACACTAGTTTAGGACAAAATATACGTGAAGTACCGACAAGTACATCAGTGCTTAATCAAACTTATCTATTTTAATTATATATTTTCTCGTAATTATAAGAGTTACGAGAGCAAATAAATAAAGTTTCATAATTAAGAGTGTCACCGCGGATAATGACGAAACGATCGATAATTCCCGGAATGCGTAACATAATACATATATACTGGCATTTATTATATTATATATTATAAACTATATGTATATATATATATGTAATACAATAGAAGTCGAGTGGATTTTCATAACTCAGTCACATAATATAGATCGAGAGATAAATTGATTAACGGTTTTATAAAAGCGGCAAATGTATTTTATTGCCTCATAAATCACACAGGTGAATTTCTCACTCGACAAAATGACGCACACCGCAACTTTGCTACTGCTTTTACACATTTTGATCGTTGTGTGTTTCGGTAATTAATACGTACTGTTTACTTGTGCCCTTTGTCCGTTTACTAAATATAGATATGCTCGTTTTCCGCGCATAAAAATATCGAGCAATTAATATAAATCGCGGTTCGCGAAATTTTCACCGATTTTTCGTCTTGCTTTTTTTTTTATATCCTGTAAAATTTATCACAATTGCCGTTGAAAAAGTTTATGCGTTTTAAAATAATTTTATTTATTAAAAATGATATTTAATCAATGTGTTCTGTTTAATATTTTTTCTTATTTTTCAAACGAATACATAATTTTTAATTCGTCAAAGTTACAACTTATTTAAAAATTGATTTATAATTTTTGAAATCTTTTATTAGAAAAATTTTTATTGGAAGATAAAAATTTTATAAATACAATCACACGCGTATTATTTTATTATGGATATGAAATTTATATAGGAAATATGAAAATTTTTTCTCGATATATACATATATATTTCTGTGATCAAAAAGAATGGTGAAATAGTCATTTGAAATTCCTGGACATTAGGAAAGCAGGTAAAATGTATTTTTTTCCTAGATTGAAAGGACAATTTATAATATTTACCAAGCATCTGTTTGTCAAAAGGTTTAATTATCTACAAATTACACGTGTTTTTACAACTCTCGGTTCCTTCATCACGATAATGCACCGCATCATACTGCGTTGAATCTTCGCAACTTTTTTGCCAAAAACTCGACTCATATTGTTTTGCAATCACCGTATTCGCTTGATTTGACACCGCGCGACTTCTGGCTATTCAGCAAACTCAAAAGGCCAAAGCGGGAACGCCGTTTTGACATAATTGAGGAGATAAAAACCAAATCAAAGAATATTTTGAAGGCTATACCGGAAAAAGACTATTCCGACTGTTTTGAGGACTGGAAAAAGCGTTTTATCGAACGGAGATTACTTTGAAAGAAATTAAATTGTTTGAAAGAATAAATAAATAATTTAAATTTTATAAACAAATTCACCTTAATTTTTGATCACACTGTTATATATTATATAAAGAAAAAAAATTCGTTTTTCCTCATAAATCTGACGTCATTTCAATGAAATGCTCCAAATAATATATACATATATATATTTTAACGTCTATATCAGGTGCAAAATTGCCGAAAATGTGTGAAATTCGACATGGAAGAATAATCGGCGGTGAGGAAATCGACATAAAAGAAGCACCCCATCAGGTATCGATCACGTTAAAAGGTTTTGGACACCATTGTGGAGGTTCTATCATATCGAAAACGCTCATTCTGACGGCTGCACACTGCATTATCGGGTTATTATATCGAAAAATATATTTACATTTGATATTTTTCTTTTTAACCGCTAACGCTTTAATATATTATTTTTTAACCGTATTTACTTACAGACAAAATCCGTCCGAAACGATGCAGATTAGAATCGGTTCGACGTTTTCAGACGACGGCGGAAAACTTTTCGATATTGAAACGAGCAAACACCATGAAAATTTCAGTCAATTTTCAATGGATAACGATATTGCTATAATAAAATTGAAAGTGCCTTTAATATTTGGACCGAAATCGTCGTCCATTGAAATCGTCGACGAAAATTTTAAACCTATAGAATGTATGGAAGCGATCGTCACAGGATGGGGAAAAATTGAGGTAAACTTTAACTAATCCTAAAAAATCATATCAGTATATAGTAAAAAAAAAATATAATAATGATTTTTTTTATTATATACATAATATATGTGTATATATATATATATATATAAAATGTCGAAAATTTTTAAATTTTGAAACAGAAATTTGATCATATAATATTATATATATAATAAAAAATAAATAAATAGTAACAAAATTCTTTTGTGGCTGACTTTTAAACATATACTTTTTCTCAAAAAAGTATTTTTAATATAATAAAGGATCTAATATATTTTAATAATTTTGAATTATATTTCAAAAGATTAAATACGTCTCTCTACTATAAATTTGATCCATATAGATTAAATTTTTTTAATATATTACTACAAGAATCTCAAAGATTTTTTTTTAAATAATCCTCTTTCTATTTTTATACGTAATATAAAATTGTAATATAAATTTCATAGAATAAATTATATAAATCTAAAAATTTCTTTTTCAAATCGTTTAAATTTCATTGGAGTTCATCTTTAGGAATCACTAATGTAATTGATTGAATCCACGATCTTTTTAACACTTTAAAATATACAATTAAAATAATATTACGTACTAAAATATTTATTTGAATATGATAAAATATTTTACTAAGTAAATCTAAGAAAACATCATAGAAACAGTTATAATTTAAAACGAAAAAAAAAAATTCGCCGAGAAGCGAAGCCATCACAATAATTCACTATCTAAATTCATGATGAACGAACCGAAAGAATGAAACAAACACAAATAAGGGACGAGAACAAAAAAAAAAATAAAGAAAATAATAATGTTTATTTATGTATTTTTTCAGGAAATAGGACCTGCGTCTAAAGTGCTTAGAAAAGCGGTTGTTCCGCTAGTCAAACATGAGGATTGTGCGGCGTCGTATGAAAATTTTCAACCTTTAACCGAAAGGATGCTCTGTGCCGGTTTTCAAAACGGAGGAAAGGATGCATGTCAAGGTGATTCCGGAGGACCTCTAACAATAAAGGGTAAATTAGGTGGCGTCGTCTCCTGGGGAAAAGGATGCGCCAGACCCTTTTATCCTGGAGTCTATACGGATCTATCCATGTTTATACATTGGATAGAAAATACATCAGAACAACTCAATGCGAAATAGTTCCATCTGGAAAATTGCATTTTTTCCTCATATATATATAATACATATATGAAACTGTATAAATATTACAAAAAAATATATTAACTATAATAATTTTTTTTAACTATTACAAATATTTATTCTGAATCTATTGAACAATTGAATATGTTTCACAAAATACATTTAAAATATTTTTTTTTATTCTAAAATTAGAAATGTATTTGAAAATCGTCTGTTATTTTTGATTAACTATAACTTAATCAATTTCTACATATTGAACGTGTAAAATTGATTGAAGGTGGTAATCTTTGTAATTAATTTGTATAAATATAATCAAAAAAAAATACATATATATATATATATATATATATATATATATATATATATATATATATATATATATATATATTACGATAGCAAACTTTAAACGGTATAAAGTGTACATTATTAACGATCTAAACTGCCTATAAGATAAAATTTAAATTGAACCATAATTCATACAATATGAAGCACGATACATTGTAGATTTATAACAGAATCTGAACGAACTATGCACGTGAATGTTATAATGTAATATGGCTATTAAACGGGATATGAATATATATATATATATATATATATATATATATATATATATATATATATATATATATATATATATATATATATATGTATGTATGTATATTCATATTTATACAGACCGTATAAATTTGAATAACTCGAATGGATGTTGGGGATTCGTAAGCTTCTCAAAATTATATTAAGGCCAGTAACCGGCTCTATGTCATGTCACACCGTAAAGTAGCTTTGAAACGTTTCTTTTCCCCTTTTATCTTTCAAATAAAACCGATTTATTACCCTTGACCGAGGGTTATTTTTTGAAATGCTATTCTTCGATGCCGTATGTTATCCGGCATATTATTTCCATTTCACAATACAATTCATATTTGAATTCTGATATATTCGATATTTATATACTTATCACTAATATTGTATCGTTTTCTTTTTTTTTTTTTAATAAATTTAATAAAAATATTATTATATTTGTGTATAAAATATATGTGTATTTTATCGTATAATATTTTATTTTAGACCAGAGATCGCATAAAAGATTTGGGACACAGCATATATAATAGTTTAGAGAGGCTATAAAATTTTCTCGTGTATCGTATAATAATATATAATATGTTTTATGCAAAACTAGCACAGTTTTATAGTTTAAAATCAGTTCAAAAATTATGATTATTTTAATGATATCTCTCAAAATCATCAATTTTATAAAAACATATATGTGATTTTTTTTTTTTGATATTTATCGATAAAAAAAGTTTGTCATACTTTGCATTTAGATAGCTAAATACAACGTAACATAATGGAGGTCCATAAAAATATAATATTTTTCCGCGAAGAATTGTCAAACATTCTAACCGAGTGGAAATTGTATTTTGTTGAATGGATCGAATTCCTAGTCGAACTTTACTAGTTTGAAGACTCATAAATCGAGATGTCATATCAGTTTTACTACGTGGAAATATTCTAGAACTGCGAATTCAAAGAATTCGCATAATTCACTAAATAAATTCAATGGTATGGTATGCAAATATCGATGTTACAATACCAACATTCGTACGAAACATCGAATTATTACCATATAATCTTTTTAGTATATCTAGTGGGAATGAACGACGTGGGAAAAATTTATATTATATTATATTAACAATAATAATATATATATATATATATATTTTAATTGAAATAACTTATTGTTGTCCGACCTTATATGAATAAAAAGAAAGTTGTAGTGAAAGGTAACCTCCGTCAAGAAAGGTTCCGACGCGTCATGCTTTTGAATAAAACGTATATGAAAAATAAGAATTTTAAGGTGGAAAATTCATTGTAAGTCAGAAAAATACAACGTGTATACATTAATATATATATATAAGTGTGTGTGTGTGCTTAAAAGATGAATTTGTTATAGAATTGGATAGTCTCGCGTGTCAAAAATATATTATACAATATAATGATTTTCAATTGAATTATATATTTTGAGAGTTTGGCCGATTTTATTTTGAGATGAATATTTATTCTATTGTGATTTTTATATAATATAACAAATTTTATAGTAATATAAATATTCTTAATAAACTATGTATTATCAGAATATTTTATTTTATTAGGTAAGATTTTTACGACAAATTTCTCGGATAAAATTTATAAATAAATATGTATCATACTATATTTCCGCAATGTTTCTAATGCTAATATAATGAATAAACAATTTCTACAATCTTCTTATAAAATGCGCATACAATTCTACAAATCATTATAAGCATAGATACAATATAATTTCTTGACATCTAATATACTATATGTTGTATAAAAAACGGCTCCTCGACATTCGAACATTTTTCCTATTTTTTTAAATACTACAGATTACTTTCAAAATGTGACAAAAATATTTTCACTATCATTTTTATAAGATAATATAATAATTTTATATATAATTTTAGATATGAAAATAAATTTTGAAATATGAACTGCCGACTGTACGAAAGTCGAAATATCACCATACATACAATTCAAACATAATCACGAAGCATAATATGACTTGAATTTTTCACAATTTCATACAACGTTCTTTCATAAAACATACGATTATTATAAGTGAACCTGTTATATTCTTTTTTTTTTAATATATATTGTGCATTTTAGAAGAAAACAATCAGCATCAAAACAAAAGTGCTTTTGTGTCTAATATCTCCCAATGCCTGAATGTTACTATTTTGTTCGTTACTGAACAAAGGCCAGACTTTCATTTCTGAAATAGCATGCACCATTTAGAAAATCATACGCAACCCTATCCAGAATGCGCATATGGAAAACGCCAATTTTCCCTTGACGTCACTGCAAATATTCTCTCTGCAACCAGCATCGTCGGCTAACGTTGAATTTTTATACATTTTAAAGATATTTTAATAACAGATCGTTCGGTTCAAAAATTTCAGTTACTGACGGTTCACTATCAAGTAAAACGTTCTCATTTATACCATTCAATATATAACACTGTGATCAAAAAGTGAAATGAATTTGTTTATAAAATGTATTTTTTTTAATTTATTTTTCTAAATCAATTTCATCCCCTTCAAAGTAATCCCTTTTGTCAATACTTTTTCAAGTCCTCGAAACAGTTGGAATTATATTCTTCCGGTATAGCCTTCGATACCTTATTCAATTCGATTATTATCTCATCAATCGTATCAAAACGGCGTCCCCGCATTGGCCTTTTAAGTTTGCTGAATAGCCAGAAGTCGCACGGAACCAAATCAGGCGAATACGGTGGTTGCGGAACGATATGAGTCGAATTTTTGGCAAAAAAGTCGTAAAGAACCAATCCAGTATTACAGGTAGGAACCAAGAGTTGTAAAAAACATTTGTAACTCGGAGATAATTAAACCTTTTGACAAATATATGCTTGGTAAATGTTATAGACAGTCTTACCAACATTGGAAAAAAATTACAATTTTCCTGCCTTCATAATGCCCGGGAGTTTTAAATGACACATATATTTCAGAGTAATAATATTCAAAATTATCAATGAAAATTTAGTTATATAGATTAGAAAATTTAATCATATTAACTGCGTTTCAATCAGAAAAGTCTCTTATAATAATTATAAATCCTTTTAAATACATCACAATGCCACGTTTTATAAATATAATGCAGAAATAATTAATTTTCTTAGTATTTGACTCTATTTTATACTCTGGGAAATATTTATAGAAAATATTCATTTAATTAATCCTCACCATCTTTTCCGTTAAGTTTAATCGATTCAAAATTGAATTTATCGAAAAACTCATTATATACAGACTTTCATCGATTACATTCATAGTAAGATTATTTATTATATATATAATGATAATATTATTTTTGTTACTATTTAAATATATTCATATTATATAATCTCAATCTTTTTTTAACTTTAAAATAATTTTAATATGTAATAAACTTTAAACAAAAAATATGAATATTCTCTCTGAAAACGTAATTTTAAAAGCGAAAAAATTCCAAGATGATTATTTATATATAATATAAAAAAAATCGTACAAACATTGATATATTCGAACGTATGTCGATTTAAATTATATTTTTTTTTTCGATTCATTTATATATTTATTTTTTCTTTCGTTCTCTATTTACATTTAATTTCGAATATTCCGCTCTAAATATTTTTAAATCATTTTTTTTCCCCCCCATTATTTATACATGACGCCTCGGGCGGTTTTTCCGATTATACGTTATACCATTTATTAAAAAAGATCCTTTGAACATTCACGTGCTTTTCAGAGATCGATAATTAAAGTACATGTAATTACATTTACGTTTTTTTTTTCATCAAAAGATAATAAATTTATTGATTATTATTTTTTTGTTTAAAAATATATATTCAACATTACATATTAAAATTGTCTTTATATTTATTAAATATACATTCATTAATATTTTTTTATTGATAATGTGATATACATTCATTAAATACACCTTACACGACATTAGGACAAATCCCTAAATAATGTCAAAATTTATATGAAAATTCGTTACAAAGAAATTAATACAAATAGTCTTTGTTGCGCTTCGAGTTTTCGCATTAATTCATATGCTGACTAAACGGCACCTCTCGACCGTAAAGTGTTAATAATTATGCAATACAAACGATCGTTAATAATTTAATATAATATATTATTTCCTTTATATCCACTTCAATCGACATCAAACGAGTTCATTTATGTATTATATATATATATATATATATATAAAAAAAACGATTGTTATATAAAGATGAAATTTTCTTGAGCAATTTTCCACTCTATTCCACGTTTACATATCAATCTAGATAAGGGTGCGCAGGTTTTCGAGGGTGGCATACCGGCGTGGTGTATGTAACAAGAAATAATGTCACACTCGCATTTGATAAAGACGAGAGCAATTAATGAAGGGCACGTGCCCTTTTTGTCGACCTGCCCAAACAGTAATCAGTTTGCGGTTGAGCATTCAACCCTCTAACCCCTTCGTTTTCGTGAGACTTTATTAGTGTTACGGCAGTATTCGGTCGCCGGCACGTATTCTACACACCAAACACCCTTAAACGTTCATCCAAAATATTCACTTCCTTACCGTCTCATCCCTTCGTATATTATGTCGATAATATACAGGATGAATAAAAAAAAATCAATATAAATTATATTATTGTAGTATCGCGCTGATTAATGAACAGACGTTGCATAATATTCTTAGATTAAAGTTCACATTTAATATCCTTGCATATTACCAAACTATATATGCAAACAATCCAACAATATAATGTTGGTATATTTTAATGAGATATGATCTTACATCTGACTAATTTAGTATTCAAACCATCTAACAGAATACAATCTAATATATATATATATATACCATATTATATATTACATTTAAAATAATAATCTAATATAATACCATATAAGACATAAAATAATATTATATTATTTATTAGTCTAAAGGTTAATGAACTTATCGATTGTTAATTTACCTACCGATAATAGATGGCGCTGCAACGTTGTCAATGTTTATTGTTAGGAATTTACGCGTGCTGTATCACTTTATATACATTAGTTATTGAGTGACAACCGATCAATCCGAAATGCCAATGTTGCTGTCAATTTCAAGAATACTTTTTATTAAACGAACTTTAGCTGTAGTTAACAATTTTGCACATCACCAACAGTACAAACGTCAGTCAAGCCGTTACAGTGAATATCGTTAAACAAGCAACGAATTCTTCATTCATATTGTTCAATTACCTATTGATTAGGGATTCTCAACATTTTTACAATATTTGCAACTCATAAAAAAACTTTTTTCAATTATCACCTATTTTTTTTTTTTGAGATATAAAATATTATCATATAATTTCCATTAAAATTTTATAAAAATAATAAAAATCAGTTTTTTTTTAATTTTTCTTATTCTTTTGATCTGACTGTATATACTATTACATTTATATACATATGCATAAATATATTTTGTATCTAGCATATATATGCTCTTATTCCTTTTGTGTGTCTGCGCTCGGTAATTCCGTTAACCCGAATCGTCTTTACGTGAGTTGTCCTTTTTCCTAAATCCCCCTTTCGCCGATACAATACATTTATTTGTACAAACACACACACACATACACACACACGTACATATTTATACATCCTTTTACATATGTAAATTGGTGATTACGATTGTCGATAATTCGCCATTTTCATTGTTACTTGTGCTCGAAAAGTTTTATCACACACGAACACTTTGAATATAATTTAATCTCGTCCTTTCTAAGTTTCAAATATTCATAATGTACACGATTTAAGACAAACGCTTGTCCAAATTAATATTATAAATTTTAATTCAAAAATTTCAGTACGTTACATACGATGTGTGTGTTCTCTTATGTACATATTTTCGCTTTCTCTACAGTCGTTAGTTCTAATAAGATTTGCAATAGCCTCGACAAAGTAGTTTTCTTAGCCTACTATGGTAGTTTTGAATTGCCTCCCTTATTTCAGTCTCAGTACATTTTTTTTTATTTGAAAAAGTTTTTAATGTCTCTCAGGATCTTCTATATATATATATTTTTTTCTTCTCCGACTTTTTGTTTCTTTCGCTTTCACTTTAGTATTCAAACAAAAGTAATAGTTTATTTTCTTAATAGGGACTCGTAATCGTAAAAAAAGAGCTCGACCATACTTGTTACTATAAAATATTACATAGAAAATATTCTACACTTAAAAAGTCTAATATTATTATATTGCTATACGTAATGTGAAAAGACTCGCTTTCATGAATATTTAACATTTTTTTTTTACTAAAATTATAATACATTAAATTCGTCTCTTTCGAATATCATAAAATGAATCGTAAACGTGTACCTATAATATAAAAATATTTTCGAATTATTTTATTTGCAAGTATTCGAGTTAGCATAATCGTAAAATCGTTTTATTAACTATAATATAAATTTTATTTTATATAGTTTATATATGACGATATAATGAATCTTTCAAAATAAAAAAATAGTAACAAAATTTGGGCATTTATTATTGGAAAATTCTAGAAAATGTAATTCATACCAAAATTAATATATAGAATATTTTCAAATGAATATTCTATTATATGTTATTTTCTTTAAATAGACATATTGAAAATATAAAAATGCGTATTTATATTTTTTTTTTATTATAAACTCGATTTTCGAAGATTATATTAGAAAATTCAATATCGAATTTCGCACTATTGAAAACGGATAATACGTTATATTGAAAATTTTCGTCCGTTCGATTTCATTAAATTCTACATGCACATGGCACGTGTAATTGGACAAAAATACCCTTCGATATTTGTATTTTTGCTGAATTTCTTTTTATTATTATTCACACCGAAGGGGGTTTTTTTATAGCTTAAAAGCGGAATACAATAAATATATATATATTTTTTTTTTCTTTTTGATAATTCGAAAATAGAAATCAAATACACGTTTTCAAGGTTACGAAAATATGCCAGGATTTAAAACAATGGGACACATACGAAGCTATACAAATATTTTCAATGTGCCGCCGAAATATATAAATTGTGTATAAAAAGGATTAAGTTAACCAAATAGTACGTTGACGAATGTTGAACATTGTTCGCGAATGTTTACCCAATGTCAACGATTTACTAACAATGTTAATCAAACGTAATAAAATTATATTTCGGAAAATTAAATTATTACGCAAACATGAATCGAGTGTATAGAATTACAGAATTTAATAATTTCGAATATGTTAATTGACTAATGTGAATAAATTATTACGTTCAAAAATATACCATCAAATTTTAGTTATATTCTACATATTGAGATTTCATATAATAATATTATGAAACTCGTTAAATTCTCGCACGTTCATTTTAATTATTATCTTTACGATCCTTATACAAAAAAAAAACACACGCACACACACACAACATTAAAAAATATTTTAGTTAATTTAATTATAATTTTTAACCGATAATTTAAATGGTGATTTGTTCGCGTTCGTAAAACATTTTTATGCTCGTTCGTATTTTGTTCGGCTGAAACGAATTGTAAATCTGTCGAAATAAAATAAATTCGATTTTGATGTATTTTTTTTTTCATTTTGGAAAGGGGACCGATTTGCAAAATTAATTCGTTAAAATTCGTTACAGTTCGTTAATAAAACCGCAAGCCGCAAAATCTCCGCAAAATAGTTAACAACTTTCGTAATACATTTATTGCTTTTCAATATCTCAATTTAAATAATTTTCTACGATAACTATATTACATAATTACATCTTATACATTTTTTTAAAAAATAATTATCTTTATTTAATTAAACATATTCGATTTTACCAATGAAAATTAATTCGTTTAATAATAAGATATCTCATTAAATTGTATTTATTATATTTTCAAAATATTACATAAAAATATATAATATAATGAAATTATAATGGAAAACTTTTTACAAATTACAATATAATTTTTTGATACAAATTTAAAATTCATTTTAATTAAAAATGTTTCAAACTAAAATTCATTCAATTTTAAACGTCTCTCAAATTTAATAATTCATTAAAAAATGGTTAAAATTCATTAAAATTCCCTCTACACAAGGAAAACACAATTATATTTATTAATGAATATATAATATATTGAATATTTTTTATATCAATTTGCATAATGTAAATAAATAATACCGCTTATATATATATAAATTATTCCGTGTATTTAATTTTATCATATAAACAAAAATATATTAAAAGTTAATTAATTTACATTGTACAAAAATACCGAATTTAATACAACATGTTAAGAGTTTCTTAGCATTTTTATTATTAAAAAAAATATATAAAATCAAAAAATAATACATACATATTTTTCCTCCAGTAGTTGTGGAAAAAATATCAATATTTTTAATTTTAATTAACCTTTTTGAAATTCAATAATCACCATATATAAATTAAATATACACATGTTAACAAATAACGACAATAGATGGCGTGCCGGTGTTGATCATGTCAATGCATGGACATTATCAACACGTGCTTAAATATTCTCGATACATTTGATGTTAAATAAAATATGTTCGTCATTCAGGAGCCGTGTTCGAATCTGAAACGCTTCGAATCATTATAAAGTAATCAGCATAGGTGAACACAATATGCGAAAATCAATTTCGAATTTATTACTAGGGCACATGGTGTGCCACGAGTGCAATTTAACGACACCATATTTTATTATCTTCGACGCGAATATTTTATAGACTTCAATATTCGATTATATGATTAGGACCGGCCTGTAAAAATGGCGACAAAAATAAATGTTTATTCGAGAAGATGAACGCGCGCCAGAGTTTCGTGGTTTTATTAGTGTTTTTTCGATATTATTTTCTTCGCCGAACACTTTTCTTTTTTTTTTCTTCTTTCCACTGAACTCTTTCTATCCGTTTGCGTTTTCTTTCTTGCCGCACTTTCGTTGAGCAGATGTTCCGGCTGTTGAACGTGCCACATCCGCCATATTGTCTTTTTCGCATTAACCGACTCACAGGATGGGCTTTTCGTTCCCAGTTTTATGATCGACCATATTTTTATTTCGCATAAAATCCCCTTGATTAAAATAATTTTTTGACTTCGGTCTTAAATATGATGCGTAAATTAAAACTCATTTAACGATACGCCGACAATACTTCGATAATAAGACGTTTCTCATTGCTCAATTTCATCGCTATGTATTGTATAATAAATAATATAATATATTATCTTAGACCGTCTACTGAAAGAAAAAATTAACGATCAGAATAAAAGTTTATAATTTTTTAACTAATGTTAACGACTTGCGCTTTCAGCGTTACAAAGAGTACTTTAAAGTTAATTATCAGTCGTGAAAACTTGACATATATTTTGTTATCTTTCTTCCTCTGCTTGTCCTCTGTGCTTCATTGTCATTTATTCTCATGACTAAGGATTATAACTATCTTGAGATAATTTAGTTTTTACGATCATATAAATAACTTTAATTTTCCCAAGTTATAAAGAGAATTATTCGTATATATTACATAATACATAAAATCTATCATGAAAACATTAGTTATTGTCGTTTCTTATAAATTTTAAATAAAATTAAAATATATATATATATATATATATATATATATATATATATATATATATATATATATATATTAAATATATAGCTAATACATATTTTCATACCTAAATTTTTAATATATCTTTTGTAATTACTTGCAATCGGTTCTAAAAGCAAAGTAAATGAATCGATATAAATTTCGATGTCCAACAGAATCTCGAAATCTTTTGTTACATTTTAATGATTTGGATCTGACGTTGCTTTCTCATTTTTTTCATTATATTTTTTCAGCTATAAACATTTTTTGAAGAAAATTAGTACACACAAAACAAGCCTTATACTGGCGTTTTTAATAAAGACGTTGTTTTCTTTTAATATTTATTTTTCTTTCGTTTTTTTTTTTTTTACTTCGGCTAAAATAAGTTGTAGGACGAAATGGATATTTACCAGACATCATTTACGCTGAAATAATATCAAAAAATTTATATATATTTCGCTAGGAACAAGCCTTATTAGGAATGTTTTCGATATCGTGTTAAAAATCAGCTCTTAATTATTATATTATGAACTCAATTGAACTTAAAAGGCGGTAAATTTTGCTGAAAAAAAAACAATTTGTCTACCTCGTTGATCGCAACGATTGTGCTTCATGAAAAATTTCCAGCATCATTATTTCATGAAATTAATCTAAGACATTGTCGTAAGAGTGAAACGACTCGTGTGAAATGATATCTTATTACATTGAAAGATCCTTTTCGTCTAAATGCTGTCAAAAAATTACGAATTCTTAACGAAAGAAGATAATGTAACTCCACTCTTAAATGGAATAATTAAAAAAGTTCAAACGATTGTGAAACAATGAAAAAAAAACGTTTTTATGGATATTATCGCCATTTCGTGGGGAAAGGAAAAAAATCTGTGTAATCAAGAGAAAAATTCCGTTTAAATGAAATAAATACACAAAAGTCAACGGTCGAAACGAAGAAAAAAAACCGCTCGTAAAAAGAATTCAAATCTCACTTTTGCGTTCGTTTACTCAATTGAATTTTCCTTTTATTCAATTTCAAAACTCAAATATCCAAATAACCCTTGAAATCAAATAATGCCCATTTTTTGACTATCGCGCGAAAATTGCTCGAATTTTTAATATGTAACAAATAAAAATAAAAAAAAATATTTCTTTTTAATACCGAAATCGTAATTATTATTCTGTCCTTGTAAACCTTCATTTCAACGAAAAATGTAATAAAAAAAACTGCAAAATTTGTTTACAAACGACGAACCCTCTCACCATTCCTTTCGTTGATTGCAATGATACGAAGTTAAAAAAGGTCAAAAGACCATCTCGTAAACGTCAAATTTAAAATAATCAAATGTTTCAACAAAAAAAAGTACGTTTGTACTAAAATTTATTATTTTTTCGGTGCTTTTTTCCACGATTTTCATACATCACTTATAATCAAATGGTATATGTATGGTAAAAAATTTTTTTTTTTTTTTAGTTTTCGTCTTTTATATGCAACAATTTCGCCGAAGCGAATGTTTAAAACCGTTTTCAGATTGGGGGGTGGAAAGTAATTAATATTCAAATCTCGTTAAAAATTACCGTTTCTTCAAACTTAATTGACTGCAAAGTAAGCTAATTTTTTTCTTAATGTTCGTTTAACAAACGTTCGACCCTCGTGATGGTTAATTAATTACACGCTTTAGCTTTCAAGTAGCTGTCACCAAAAAAGGTTTTTTAATAACGACAATTTCGCCATTTTTTTTTTAGAAAAGTAATTTTTATTTGTTTTATATTGAAAAAATTGAAATCAAACAATTACTTTCATTTGAAAGATGAAAAAAAATATGCTCAAATAAAATAGCATATAGGTAACACTTTGAATATCATTTTATTTAAATGGATATATTTAAGTAAATATTTATAAAAACGAAAATGTTTCGATAAAGTTTACTATACAGTACCGTAACATTTATTTGAGGTTTTCTAAAAATCCAGTTACAGAAAATCGGACAGAATGCAAATCACACTTTCGCAGAATGATAAATGGTTAAAGCGGACGAGTATAATTGATTGAAGTAAAATTACCACAACGAACATAAAGATTTGTTTGAAAGAGTGAAATTTTAGATAATCGAATTAAAAAGATGCATATATAGAAATACAATTAAAAAAACATAAAGGAAAAAACTTTATTTTATATTTTTATAAAAGATTTTGTTGTCATTAACACATTGTCAATTCTTATGAAACATACCATTTGTGTTATTATATAACATTAAAAATACCAATTTAAAATTATATATAAAATAAAAATAAAATTTATACTTCCACTTATAATTAAAAATATTAATATCGATCTTTTTATAATATAATATTTTATTTAAAAAACTATTATTTTTTTTATTTTATCTAGATATTAGATTACCGTTTTATTATAGTTTAATATGTAAAATATAATAAAAAAAAAAAAATATTTATTATTATGGTCATAAAACGTTGTGTTATTGCCGAATGCGAACACGAGTTTGTGCGCAGCGTTCGACAGTTGGCAACTCTGCTGGGCGGCGGTGGGGATTTCTGCCGACGGACGAAGGTAGCCGCTCTTCGACAAGGTTAGCTATCTCAAATTGATTGCTATTCCACTTAATTGCTTTGAAAAAGAACTCGTATTTATTTTAAAACGTTTTCGCCATGTTTTAATCGTAATTCGAACTTTTTTCACATAGATATTTTAACCTCTTACATGTCTAACAAATTACATTACATAACTGATAATCGGTCCGGTTACCGATTCGTTTTCTATCAGATCACGTTTCTCGTCAGCTATATACGATTTGTTATCGCAATTCGTCTTTTTTTAAATAACGATAAATATTATTGAACGAAATAGTCTTCGACGAACAATCGATTTCGATTAATCCGTGTGACAACTTGACGTTTCAACATGGCGCGTTCTCATTTTCATTCGCTATGTCAAATGAACATATAATATGGTTTCAAATTTTCGGTTACCTTTAACAATCATATAACAATTCGTATGATAGTTTTGCATTCATTTCTTTATATATATATTTCTAAATGTTCATCATTTTGATGCATATTCAAAAGCGATTATAAACATTAAATATTTTAGATTAGTCATTATTTTATTAGAATTCTTTTTAGTTTTTGAACTATAATACACTTGTATCAGACGAAGTAGACGCATTTTATTAAATTAATTTATATATGAGAAAGAAAATATATTGAACAATATATTCGATTATATTAAACATTTTATTTTCTACCCACAAGAGTAATAAAAAATACATTAGTTATATAAAACTTTATATCTACATAAATCAATATATTGTATTGCATAATCTCGAATTTAATAGTTTTAAGATTTTAGATGTTCATATATATATATATATATATATATATATAATAATGACTTTAAATCTCAAAAAAAATCAAATCTATCACATTGAAACATTTATTATATGAATTAAATTTGAATAATGACCTGATCGAAAACTAATTGTTTATAATTTAATGTGTTTCAGATGTTCAGTCGCGCCGTACCTGCAATATGTGGCCAAGCATCATGCTTGGTCAACCAACAGCAAAACAGGGGAATGGCTACCCTGAAGGCCATTTCCATCCGTCTTAAATCTGTCAAGAATATCCAGAAAATCACCCAGTCCATGAAAATGGTGTCAGCCGCAAAGTAAATTTATATTAAATATTTTGATTACGAAATATTTTAATATTTGCAAATTCGCTCTCATATTAGATGCATTTTTTAATTAAAAACATCTACAGCAATTTGCTATACAAATAGAGAGTTATTTTATTTTCCTCATTTCTGATATTATTCTTTTTTGAGGATAGGCATTAACTCTACAGATGATTAATTTAATTAGTTCAAGTGTATCATTGCTGACTTGGTTTTTTATAGATATACTCGTGCTGAACGTGATTTAAAACAAGCTCGACCATACGGAGAAGGTTCTAAGCAATTTTATGAACGAGCTGAAGTGACAACGGTTGAACCTCAAACTCCTCAGCGTCTTGTCGTTGCAATTACTTCCGATAGAGGCATGATCAATTATATCCAATAATTATGTTTCGTATGAATTTCTGAGTTAATATTTACTTTTAAATTATTTTAGGTTTATGCGGTGCAGTACACACTGGTGTATCTAAAATTATTCGTACAGAATTACAGGCTTCCCCTGAACTTCAAGCAAACACCAAAATTGTGTGCGTTGGTGATAAATCTCGTAATATTCTTCAACGTTTATTTGGAAAGAATATTATGCTCGTAGCTAACGAGGTAATGACAATTTCGATAAGAATCACAATTTATCTATAATGTTTTTTAAAAATAAACATGTATCTATCAAAATATAGGTTGGAAGACTTCCGCCTACATTTTTGGATGCTGCTAAATTAGCTATCGCAATCTTAAGTTCTGGATATGAATTTTCATCTGGAAAAATTATTTACAATCGCTTCAAATCTGTTGTCTCTTATGCTCAAGCTGATATGCCACTCTTCAGTCAAGCTGCTGTTGAGGTAACCGCACGGATGATATAAATCTTACAAATATGTCTAAAATGTTTCTAGCGTTTTTTTTTTATTGTAGGCTGCGCCAAAACTTTCAATCTATGATTCCTTGGATTCTGAAGTAATCAAAAGCTATTTAGAGTTTTCTGTTGCTTCCATGTTGTTTTACGCCATGAAAGAAGGAGCTTGTTCTGAACAATCATCCAGAATGACTGCTATGGATAACGCCAGTAAAAACGCTGGAGAAATGATTGATAAACTTACTTTAACATTCAATAGAACTCGTCAAGCCGTAATTACCAGAGAACTTATCGAAATTATCTCTGGTGCTGCTGCTTTGGAATAGAATGAATGTGTATAAAATGTTGTATGTGACTAGATTTTATTGGAAATGAAATTATAAATGTTTAAAGAATTTTATCACTGTTACTTATTTAAATATTCATTCACTCAGTGAGTACTAAAAAGCATAGATTCATTTCTTTGTAAGATCTAGTCACTTTAAAATGTATTTTAGAAAAATAGTATCTTTCGTATAGAAAGATACGAATAAACATCTATTTAATTAAAATATTAATTCACATAACCTTTTTTATTTTCCTGTATAAAAAACAAACTTTTTAGTTTATATTATTTCTGAAATAAAAAAATATTGAATAAATACCAATAATTATTTTTACATATACAAAAATGTCAGTTTCTTATAGTTTTATCATTTAATTTTTAACGTACGCTACCAATATAACACCAAATATAATACCAATTGTAACACCAAATTTGAAAACTTCGAACTATATATTTCATACGAATAGATCAATAGTATAATTATTTTAAATACGACTGGGAATGTAAATTGCTTATTTATATTTTGTATAACTGTTCCATTAATCTATTTCATTGCCAATCTAAAATTCATTAAAATATCTTTTTTAATGAATCTTATGTAATTAGTAATTTTTACTTCTATTATACGTGATCTGGACGTAATAAATTTTATGAAAAAGCAGAAGGGACGAACCTTATTATCTCATCCTTTTTATTGACTATTTTGGATATGAAGATAAAGACTATGTCTAGATTTTTTTTTGATTTAAAGTAATATTTTAAATATTTACTCAATCGTTGGTATCTATTAAACTTTTCTTAGTTATTATATTGATATTTTTTTATTAAAACTTCTATAAAGTTCTTCATATGGTTTTAGAATCTATTCATTTTCCACAATACATACAACTATTGATCACTTTATTCACTACATGAATTTATATCAACTAATCTTCTGATAGTTATGGTTTGTTTCCTGTTTATGAATAGATTCTTTAAGCGAATTATGATTTCCATCTAATATTTTTTAGAGATTTGCTTTCTCTTTTTTAGTATATAAAAATATATTAAGTATTAAATTATGAGTTAAAATTATAGATGTCACTCTTTTAATTTTATACAAATTTGATAAAGTGGTTATATTATAAAAAATATATATTTAAAAAAACATTTTTTTATAAGTAATAAGACATAATAAATATTTAATTAAAAAATAAATTTTTAATAAGATTGAAAAATATTTCAATTTTTACATAATACTTAAAATAAAAGTCTATAGATGTCGGTACAATCTTCATTTATTTTAAAATAAATAAAATTTTTAGATATATTGGAAAACAATATCATTATGGTATCTAAATATTTTTTCAACTTGATAATTGAAATATATTATATTATTTTTTTTATAAATCTTTGAAATTTAAAAAATTATACACAATGTTACTGTATTCGTATATATTATATAATAAAATTGCAGTAACATTTCTCAATTCTGGTATCATATAAGATTTATTTTAAACCTACATATTCTATAAAATATATCTTGTACTTTATAGACTTCCTAGAAATACAATTTGTATTCAATATATCTTACTTTACTATATTTTTATACTGAAATATTACAACATTGTTAACTTCATTTATAAAATATAACATATTGATATCACTATTAATTATCAAATCTCAAGTTGTAATCGACGTTTTTGAAAATTCATTTCTATTATATATTTTTTTATTTTATGTTTTTTTTTTATTATAATTGGCAGTTATCGTCGAAACACCGTCTCCATGTCGGCATTATGATAATTCTTCGACTCGTGTATAATTCAAGAATGCCATAGAAGAATTGTGGCCGGGCAATAAGGGGTTAACATAATGTTTGCAGCGAAATAGTCGCATTACCAGAGTGGTATTTTTTTCCTTCGTAATTTTATAGTTTTGCGTTTTTCAACATCGTCCCCGTCCCCCGTCCCCCGTCCCCCGTCCCCCGTCCCCCTAAACCGAAGGTGCCGACTGACTTCGGCCAAAATGGTGATTTTAAACAATAAAATTGAGACAAGGTCTTCCGTCTTCCCTTATATTGCCCTTTGTTTCGAAAGGAAAATCGCTCGTAGCCCCCCTGCGTTGATCGTTTGCATTTATTATATTATATTTCCCAGGGTTCATTTTTTTTTTCTCCTTTTCGCTTCTCGCTTTTCACTTAGGCCCCATATCCTCTTTATGAATTAATGAAATAGAATACCTGGCCTCAAAGCTGTTTTTCTGATGTGCATTTAGATTTTTCTCACGTATTCGTGTGCATAAGTTATTCATCGATAAAATTGTATGTTATATTGCGTACATTTGTAAAGTATAAACACATTACATAATATGAAAAAAATTACATCGTACACTTCATTCTATTTAAAATTACAATTATTTCATCATATCAAAATTAAAAATATGGTTATACATCGATTAACGATCTAGCACTATAATATTTATACTACTGTGATTAAAAAGTAAGAAGAAATTGTCATTTAAAACTCCTAGGCATTAGGAAGGCAGGTAAATTGTATTTTTTTTTCTAGGTTGGTAGGAATGTCTACAACATACTGCATTGGTTCTTCGCGACTTTTTGCCAAAAACTCGACTCATATCACTCCGCAGCCACCGTATTCCCCTGATTTGGCTCCGTGCGACTTCTGGCTATTCAGCAAACTCAAAAACAAATTCACCTTACTTTTTAATCATTGTGTTATGTAATATATGTCTTTTTTGAAATTATTGATTAATATAATTTCATCTAAATGATAAAAATATGGGTTTCAATATACGAACTTAGTTTATAAGTTTATATATTGTCTTTTTTCAGTTATTAAAATTTAAATATATAAATATATTCTACAAGAATGAAAAGTTTAATAATTATTAACGCTATCGAATTTACATAAAGTGAATGAATATGACGAGAAAACTAAAAGCAGAATACACTTAATTGCGGAAGCGCAAGCATGGTGCGAAAATAAAAATACGAAGTGAAAAAAAAACTGACAGAAGGAAATCCCCGGAATAGCTTCATAATTTTCAATTATGCTTTTTCCAGAGTTTTTCTTGCATAAAGTCTTTTTTTCGTCGTAAATTATGAATTATGACGTCTTAATTGAAAAAGCGGCTTTTCATCCACACTAGCTTTTCGCGCGTTCTGGGTAACGAAAATAGTTGTGAAAGTACTATATATCACTTGGGTGTATGTCTAAGCGAAAACTTGCCGACTAAGATAGATATAAATTTACATTTCAAATAAAAATTAAATGAAAACGAATAAAAAAAAATCCGAAATTTTCGAATAGTGAACCGCTTTTAATCTGAAAGAATAAAAATCGCGGAAATTGCGTTCCAGTTAAAACATCCCTTCTTCGCAGACGAATTTATCTAACTAATCATTTTTTATTACACTTCCTTCGTTTTAAATGAATTTATAACTTTATATACAGTAAGAATGAATGCATATAGTTTTTTTAATTAAATTTAATTTTATGCTCTTTATATTTTTTTTAATATTTTATAAAAATAATATTAAAATTAAAAATAGCGGTGTAGAATATAATATAAAATTTTCACACTATTATTCCAATGAATACAATTTAAATGAAAATTATTATAATTGATAGACTTTTATATGAAAAAATATGATGTATATATAACACTGTGATCAAAATGTAAAGTGAATTTGTTTATAAAATGTAAATTCTTTATTTATTCTTACAAATTAATTTCATCCCCTTCAAAGTAATCCCCATATATAATTAAATGCACTTTTGCCAACGCTTTTTCCAGTCCACAAAACACTCTGAATAGTTTTTTTCATGTATAGCCTTGAAGACCTTCTTCGATTCGGTTTTTATCTCTTCAATCGTGTCCGCATTGGCCTTTTGAGTTTTCTGAATAGCCAAAATTCAGACGGAGCCAAATCAGACGAATGCGGTGGTTGCAGAACAATATGAATTTTGTTTATGGCAAAAAAAAAATGCGAAGAACCAATGCAATAAGACACGGTGCATTATCGTGATAAAGAACCAAGAGTTATAAAAATACGTGTAACTCAGTTATAATTAAACTTTTGACAAACGGATGCTTGGCAAATGTTATAGACAGTCCTACCAACCTAGGAAAAAAAAATAAAAATATACTTGTCTTTCTAATGCTCTGGAGTTTTAAATGTCATCTTACTTTTTGATCACAGTAGTATAAATATAATGCTTTAAAAAAGTTTTAAGGAACTTTTCTTTTATTATATGATTCGCATTATTAATGCATTGTAATAAATCAACTCGCGCTCGCGTGTTAAAATATTTTCAAGTTATTTTTATCGAATATGAGATATAGATATGAAAAGCTTTTCCGTTTCACGTGTGCTCAACATTTCGATATGCGATAATTTTTTATCGTTTTCACATTTAAACGATTACGCGAACGGTGCGGAGTGAAAGCGCGGGAAAAGCGGGCGTCGGTTTTCCATTGTTTTCCGTTACCGTCGGCGGCTCGGAAACGCAAATCTCCCCGGTGCCAGATAAACATTTTAATGAGAAAAGTTCATGTCTTTATCAGGGCTTTTCACGGGGACTGCTCAAAACAATGGCGCCCGATGAAAAGTTTCCATTGCATTCCCGCCGAAAGCCTTACCCAGCCGCCGAAGATAAGGGCGAAAAAGCCGCCGCCCTTTTCCCGCCCGCCGAACGAGCGGTGCCGAAAATTTTCTTTGATTACCATCCCGCCCACATTTAATACACTTTAATAGTAGAAATTTTCACTTTACAAAT